>JZKD02S0855852.1:222463-250511 GCA_000966675.3 Picea glauca
CACCCTCAGGGATCAAACTAAATATTTAAGTCATTTTCACAGGGAAGAGTTTTCAATTTCGTCCCTGGCAACGACACCAGAATGTTAGCACTCTGTAAATTTTGTCCGGCTGAATAAAAAAACGACAAAGGTAACTATTTCAACCATCTTTACAGCTGAGGCACTAGCCTGCTCAAATCAGAGAGGGCTCTCTCGTGTCATTTGATACTTCTTTATAAATTGGTGGCTAGATTTGGTTTGTTTTGGGGGTTTTTAATAAAGTTGCTAGCAAGGAAGGGGAGGAACACTCAAGGCTATGGAGTCAAAATTATGAAAGTGAATGAAAACAATGCATTTGTTGATATAAATCTCCAGAGGATAAATTCTTAATGAGGTGATGAATCTGATTTATTCTTGAATTTAAATAGAATGTAGGAAGATAAAGAAAACAAATAACTGCATCAGAGCATTACTAAAATGAATTCTGAATTAATTAAGAAGACAATCACATAGTTTAACTTGCTTAAGCCAAGAGCATCACAAGATGAATTATGGGCCTTTAACTCTCCAATTTAAACAGAAGAAAATGTAAATGAAATGACAGGTTACAGGAAATACATACGATGAAGGGAAACAAATATCATATCACCACCCTTTAGAATCTTTTCATAGAGACCTCAAAATCTTTTGCATTTATATTCAATTCAGATTAAGAAAATTTACAAATAGAGTTTGATACAACCAAAAGGTGCTCTTTCACTTCTGCCAACATTATATTTCATTCAAATGTCCCAGTATTTATATAATTCAATTACAATGGATGAAATTAAGGCGTTTCATTTTCTGAAACTGACTAAAACTATTCAGATTGACAGTTTTAGTATATGAACCGATTTACAATGATTAACAAAAATATTTTCAAAATTGAGGACAAGTTTCCCTGATTTCTTGGCTTCCTCCGTGCCATCTGTCTCACACTGGTATTCTTCCAGATCTACAAATTTGGTGACACCTAGGGATCACTTACTGGTTCTGGGGATATTGCACTTTGTCTTACCCAACCGTATGATTTCCTTCCATTGCGAATCAGAGGGGATTTTGTAGTCCATCATCTCTTTAATCAAAATCTCCAAGTCAATGCATGTGGCGTAGGACATATTCGGTAGGCCAACTTTCACTGTTTTGAACTTATTCAAAATTTCAAAGTATGTAGCCAAATAATCTACCAGACTTGGGCCTTTTAGACTATCTTCCATAGCTTCAAATTTAGAATGGTCCATTCTTCACTGAATGAGGAGAGAATTGTAGTCTTCTTGATTGTATAATGAACCTTTTCCATCCCAAAATGTTGGGAGGCCTTTGATAAACAATTTTTCAAATGCATCCTTAAACTCTTGTATGTTATTCTCCATTTGCATAGCTTTGATCTGGACCGATTTGAGTAGGTTGTGATTGGTGATGATCCTCTTGGCCGAAATGATCAACGCATTCCTGTCCTTTACCCCAATAGTTTGGAGATCAGCAGTTGGGACAAAATTTAGCAATTCAATAGCATTATGGTCCCATTCAGAGGGCTTCCTGGCTGATACTTCATTAACAATAATGACCCTGCTCTGAGCAATAGCAGCCACGCTGTCTTTGTCACTTATAAAATTAAAATAAACCCTGAATTTAGCAACCTCTGTAGAAATAACATCCCATATCACATGTTTGGCTCCTTGTAATAGTGTTTTTCCCTTTAACCTAGTTTTCATCTTTCTCACTCGCTCTTGCAAATATTGATTATCTCTGTGGATTTGAGCCATCTTCTCATCTTTCACTTTCATTTCTTGTTTCAAATTTTCTATGACCTCTTTGTGACCCTTGATCTCCCCTGTTTTTAAGCTTACCTGGGACATAGCTTGGACTAGCCCCTTAGTGCTTGACCCAACCTCTGTATTAGCAGGTACAATGACAACCATATTTGATGTTACTGCCTGTGCTTCTGACCAATTCTCTTTCTCCTTTTCCTACTACAACACTTTAGATTTGTAATTGAGTGCCTCTTGTCTCAATATTTCCTTCTCTTGTTCCAAGGAAGTCAGCGTTGTTGTCTGTGGATGATCTGTAGGGGATATCTTCATCTTTTTCTTTAGTATTTGGATCAGCTTATCTTTCTCATCCAGAGAATCTTTTACCCCTTGAGGGCCTTCAGATTCTAACCTTTTGACCTGTGTCATCCAGGCTTTGTTGGACGCCTTTTCCTACTTCAAGTGTCCATCTAGTTTGAGTGCATACGTTGTCAATCTTTTAACCTTGATACCTAAGATTAGATAATTAGAATATAGCATGTCACTAAAATTCCTGTGGAACTTTACTTTGTCAATGACACCAATATTTTCATACTGCATTTTGATCTCAGAAACCTTATCATCATCAGCCACTTCTATGTTAAACATCTTTATTTCCACATCCCTGATTGATACTAAATAAGCCATATGCCGGGAAGCCTTCTCTACTTCAGGTAAAAGGTCTCTTATTTCACTATTGATCATACCTCCCTTCACAACATACTGGCTCATTAAATCTTCCTAGGACTAATAAACTACCCCAGGTGTCTAGCTAAATATGTGTTTCCTGCTGCTAAAAACCTTTGTGTTGCTTTCACTTTGTGGCATGCTTCCTGTAATAGCTTCTTCATTCTTGGTTTCACCTTCCACCATCTCCATGCATGTTTTCTATTTGGGCTCTTCTTCTTCTAGGTCGACTATTTGAGAGGATGATTTGATTTTCATTTTCTTGAGAGTATCTTGCTGGCTACTGGCACCTAGGGCCTCTGAACTACTCCTCTTATTATAGACACTCATTTTAGGAGCTTTGAAAACCAACCTAGGGGAAGGTTTCTGTGCTAGGCTCTGTTGAGAGGTTGTTTCTGTATGTTTTGTTTGATCATGCTACAAAGTGACCTCCATATCTACACAGGTTTCTAGATTGGCCAGCTTATCGAATCCTTCAACCTGTTGATGTTCATAGGGGCCTTGTTTGCTCACAACTCTCCTCTTCGATGTGATCTAATGTAGATCATATTTTCTCCCCTGCAACTGTGTGAACCCAAATTCACTGAGTTTGGATTGGATCTGAGGCAAACGTGACTTGTTATTTATCACAAACGGTCCAACTAGGAAAGGAAACTTTAAGTTAGAATCCTTGTGAGCTTTCAAAAAATGCTTTGTCTCTGAGCTGATCCTTTGTCTTATGAACTCCAAAGCAAAGATTCTGCCAGTCAGAAAGACTAGTAAAATATAAGGTCCTTCCTGATAGACATATACCCAGATCACAGTAGATTGTATGAACATCATCCAATCTCCTATCTTTCTCTCTGGATTTGGTTGTAAAGAGCTTTCAATTTCCACCAGAACCCTTGGCATATTTGAATTGAAAATAAAATTGTACACCCTAGCCATAATCTTATTGATGAAAATAAGCATGGTGATCCTTTTACACTCAGTCTAAATAAATGCAGTCCTAGGAAATTCGGTTTTGTTAGATTCTAGAAACATTCTCAACAAGTGTGTGTAGTATATGAAGTGTCTCAATGAATTGAAGTTAACTAGTTGTTGATGCATATTGTAAGCGATACAATTGTCAAAACTGACATAGACCGACTGACCAAACAGAAATAAAATCAACAGGAAACCTAACATGACTTCTACCACAAACTTGTCATTGTCCAATACTAAAATTTGACTTAGTAGAGAACAAGCCCACTACACTTCGATGACCATGATGCTTACACTAGCAGGTAACGACAAAATCTCTAAATGGCAATGGTCTGCAGAAACAAGGTTTTTACTTATGGTGGGAATTCTCTATAGATCATGATCATTTTCTATTCCTCGAAGGGCTCTGACACTATGGGGGAGGACTCTGGTATACTGAGGGTGTGCCGGAGTGATGGACTATCTATTTCACATAAAACCTCTGACCTTAATTTATTCAAAATGACTATTTCTTCCTGAGAATATCACTTTGCACACCAGCTTACAAATTCAGAGAAAGGAAAGAATACTTCTACGACGTAAGGGGTGATGGAGGCTTGAGCCGCTTCGAGGAAAGGTATGTGCATTCCTATATTGTCTGAAAAATTTGATCTGGATACAGAAACGGGCGAAACTGTTATCTATGTGTCGAAAACGTCAGAGTCTCTGTTAATTAGGGCCTCTTCTCTGGAGGAGATGTCTTGTTCATTCATGAATAAAACAACAGGATTAGTGGCCATGGTGAAAAATACCTATTAAGTGACAAAGGAAGCATGAATCTGATTTAGTTATGAGCCTGAGTTTCTAATGGATTATTTGCGCCAATTTCTGAATGTTTGAATGCTTCAAAATGTCATAAAATAATGCCGAGAGTTTTCCTTTTATATCTTCCCATCGACATTGGGGGTTGGAGAAAATGGTTTTAGGAAGACCGCGTTTTTCCTCGATGTACCTCTAGAGGTCCCACACGTCCATGGATAAAACCATGACAGTTTTCCCCGGCCCACCCTCGACTGATTAATCTTTGCACTACTTCAATCGTCGATATGAGATTCAACCATTGATCTGGATCACTCTAAGATCTACGGTCCACCTTGATCCAACAACTTTTGACATCGGGGGTTGGAGAAAGTGGTTTTAGTCAAACTTATTTTCACCCTGAGGTACCACTAGAGGCACCACGCGTCCATGGATAAAACCATGATGGTTTTCCCCGACCTGCCTTCGAATGATTATTTTTCACACTGCTTTATTCTCTGATATGTGCCTTAGCCGTTGATCCGGGCCACTTTCAAGATTGACGGTCTATCGAGTCCTACCTTTCGCACCTCTGCTATACTTGTCCATGTGCCGCCAGATATAGCTTGATCCTCCAAACTATCATACTTCCATAGCAATATAGTTCTTCGCTAAAACTTTTCAACTTGGATTCCATCCGAAAATTGTTATGGAAATAACATTGGCTCCAAATGGGGATGTTATCCTCCCTATGAGGTAGCAAAGAACTAAAGACTAAGTGCCTAACCATTGGGCTTTGATCTATTTGTGTGATCTAAATATGTTGATATTTATTCAAAAAATTAAAATCTGCCCATCATAGCTCAGGGCCTTCACCTCAGGCTTCAACTATGTTGCTTTTATTCCAATATTTCATGCATAAAGGAAAAAGTAGAATGATTATATACAATGAATGGTGGGGTGATTATTTTTCAAACAACGTAATGATTGAGGAACTTGTTATTCACAGGCCCTCCTCTAGCAAGTTCTCCATTACTTTCGTCTAACAAATAGGCGTTTCTCCCACGGTAAGCTGTGATTTTGAATGGACCCAACCATAGGTTATCAAATTTCCCATGTTTACCCTTATCTTCATTTTTGGCATACCATTTTAGTACCCAATCTCCTAGTTTGAAGTCATCTACCTTGGTATGTCTGTTGAAATATTCTTTGATCTTGTCTTGACGTAGCTGGGTGTTATTGAAGGCCTTTTCTCTGGTCTATTGTGCGTTGATGAGCTCATCATCTCTTATCTGACTGACATTTGTTTCTTCTTCTTTCTCCTATAACAACTTCATTAGTGGCAATCCTAATGTAGTAGGAAAGATAGCTTATGTACCATAAACGATCTGGAAAGGAGATGTGGCAATAGATCTTCTTGGCGATATCCTGTCATCCCACAGTGCATGGATGATCTTTTTGTGCCACGCCTTTTTATTCTCTTGCAACATTTTTTTGATGATTCTAACCAATATTTTATTCGAAGATTCAGCTAACCCGTTCCCTTGAGGATAATATGATGTGGAATGACCAAGGGTAATGTTGCAATCACTGCAGAATTTCTCCAATTTTTTAGACTTGAATTTCGTTGCGTTGTCTATTATAATCTTGATTTGGCATCCGAATCTGGACAAGATATTGTCTTCTAGGAATCGAATGATAACATCATTTGTAGCCTGTCTCGTGGGAAGAGCCTCAATCCACTTAGTAAAATAATATGTTGCAGTCAGGATCCATTTGTGTTAAGTCGAGGACTATGGATGTATCTCCCCCATAAAATCCAGGCCCCATTGCATGAAAGGAGATTCTACTAATATCGGTTTTAATGGAAGAAATTGCAATTTTCCTTTCCCATCGAATATTTGACATTCATGGAACTTTGAAACTTCTTTATAAAAATCAGGAAAAATGTTGGGCTAATAAAAGCCATTTCTCAAACTTTTGTGCACAATCGTCTTCCAATAATGATGACCTCCACAGTCACCTTTGTGGAACTCTTTGATGGTTTTCTCTTCTTCTTCTTCTATCAAACAACTCAATAAAATCCCCCCTGGGTTTTTCTAGTATAGGAATTCATTTACTATACAAAATTTTACTGCCTTAGGTTTCAAGAATCTAGCCTTTGTTTTACTATACTCAAGAGGAGCTTGTAGATTTTTCAACACAAAGATGATATCTTCATACCATGCAGAGTCAAGAAACTTCTGAGATATTTGTAGAGTCGCCCTTTCTTCCTCTGTTGTATTGTCTGACATATCTGCGGTGAATTTTATTCCCAAGAGTTCGCAATTTGTTTATGCGATCAGTCTAGCAAGTCCTTGTCCTTTGATCAACTTCGTGGGATTGATTTCAATATCATACTCTAATAGAACCGCAATCCATTTCCCCCTCTTCCCTTCCGTATCGGGCTGTGTCAAGATGTCTTTTACTAAGCTACTAGGAACATAAGCAGTGATATGTGAATGTAACATGTAAACTCTGAATTATTTCAATGCCTTGAATAAAGCATAGGATTGCTTCTCCATTATGTCATATTTCTATGGGGCATCTCTTAATGTCTTAATGTAGTATGCTATGGGATTCTCAAAACCCTGGTCATCTTTCTAGAGTAGCACACCTGCAATAGTGTGTTCTGAGGAAAAAGAGAATAGTATGAAGTCTTTCTCAAAATTTGGACTAGTCAATACAAGGGCCTTTGTTAATTCTACTTTTATGTCTTCAAAATATTTCCTAGCCTCGGGGATCCACTTGATTTCATTTCCCTTCTTCAGAATATTGGTAATATGTTTTATGATCTCAGCCAAATTAGGGATGATCTCCTTAGGATGTTTACTTTGCCCAGGAAAGATTGTACCTCCTTTTAGATTTTGGGTATGCCAATTTTCAAAGTCCATTCAACTCTGTTGGGGTCTACCTTTATCCCTTCCTTCGAAATGATGTGAACCAACAACTTTCCTTCTTCCATGGTGAAATTTGACTTTTTAGGATTGTGAGAGATCCCAAACTTTCTGCATTTTTGAAACACTCTTCGTAGATGTTTGAGATGTTCTTCATCTAAGGCAGAATACACAGTGATGTCATCAAGGTAAATAACAATAAATTTATCCTTTTCATTGGAAAAATCTATATACATATCCCTTTGAAATGTCTCCCCTGCATTCATAAGCCCAAACGACATCTTGGCATACATAAATGTTCCCCATGGTGTGGTAAATGCATTTTTTTCTTGGTTGTTAGGGTGTACCTTAATCTGATTATACCCAGAAACACCATCTAACATTGACATATTTTGAGAGCCCACTACCTTTTGTAAAATGCGATCCATTTTAGGCAATGGATAATGGTCCTTTAGACACCTTATTTATACTTCTAAAGTCTACACACAGCCTAATTTCTCCACTCTTTTTTCTAACTTGCACCAGGTTGGCCACCCATCTGGAAAACCTCAGGGTCACTATGACTTTTGCCTCAAACAGTTTCTTTACTTCTTTCTCTATCAATGGTAACAACAGGGCGTTTATTCTTCTTAATTTCTGCTTGAATGGCTTGTGATCTTATTTGATTGGGATAAGATGCTGGATTATAATGGTATCATAAACTTTCATCTCATCGTAGCTCCAAGAAAAGAAATCAAGGAATTCTTTCATTAATTTCACGTACCTCTCTTTGACTTCAGGACTGAGCTTCTTGGACAACTTAACTATCTTTGGATCCTCTAGAGTTCTGATATTGAAATCGTCCACATCCCCTTCATTTACTATAAGATTTGGGCTTCTGGCCACATCATTATTATCAAAGATATTCTCTAATGGTACCAGGAATTTAGGAATGATGTTGCTTTTCAACTGTACAATATCTCTGCCAACAATATAGTTGTCAAAATATCCTTCCTTTGTGAAAGCAGCTACATCCACATCATCATCGCAGTGTTCATCATCAATGTTTAAGTTCTCAAATTCGTTCTCCATTTTTATGAAACTTTCTATCTGTTTTTCGTTCTCGAAGATTTTTCAGTGCTTCATATTGTCCGGTACTGCTGGCCTATACTTGACTTCAATATTGTAGATTTTGTCAGGGAAAATTGGGACTTTGAACGCTACTACTGAAGTAGCTAAGGCATCAACAACCTGATTTTGTTCTCTTGGTATTGCTGAAAGATTACATTCTGAAAATTTCTCAAGGAGGTCTAGTACCAGGCTTCTGTAAACCCTCATTCTGGGTTGCTTTTCTTGGTATATGCCTTTGATATGATTTATGATAAGCTCAAAGTCTCCAAGAACGACAATCCTTTTGGCAGCTAATTCTTCCAAAACTTTCAAACCCAATATTAACGCTTCATACTCGGCCATATTATTGGTGCATTCAAAAACAAGCTTGTAAGAACATAATTTTGAGTCTACGTTGGGATGATAGATCCACATGCCAGCTCCAACTCCTTCTCTACATGTAGCTCCATCAAAATTCATTTTCCATATCTGATCATCTCCATCACCTTGCGGCTCTGAAAGCTCCTCCACCTGTTGGTTAAGCTCATTTTTGTCAGCTATGATGATCTATGTTTCCTCTTCTTCGGAACACAGGTCATTGAAGAAGATAGATGACCCCAATTCGGTTGCTACCGAATAGATAGGATTATTGCTCGATTGTGATTTATACCTGACCATATATTTAAGCAAAATCTCCTTATATAATTTTTTGTCTTGACCAAATACAGTAATAGTAGCACATGACATATCCATCTGGAGGGTTCCTTTTAGTTTTTCATCCCATGACCTAGACAATAGCATACCGAATTTTGGAGGGATATCAGCGACCACTACGTCCATCACCATATTCTTAGCTGGGATTTGTGCTAAGGAAACCACCATGTATTTGATCATGCCAAGGCATTTCACCTTTGTTGAATCGAAGGAGAACATGTATGTATAAGGTCTTGTGACATCGAGACCTAATTGGTCCATGACAACTTTAGGCATCAGGTTGTGAGATGCTCTAGAATACAGCATACCATTGTGCAGAATCATGTCATGGATTTTCAAGCTGACATAAAAAGGAGGGACTTCTTCATTTTCATTGCTTTCTTCTATTCTTGGCCCAAATATGATGGCCGGGTGATCATCTTTTATGTTCAAGGTATCAGAGGTTTTTCCCATCTTAAGCATCTTGATGATCTGATTTCTATACTCACTACTTTTGATCAATTCATTAAATGGTACTGAAATCTTTATTTTAGCCATTTCACTTTCGAAATCAAAAGAGGATTAGGTTTTCTCTACCTCTTTGGTGACCGTTTCTTTTCTTGTTAATAATTTCTTCTGAGGTTCGTCCTTCTACTTCCCCTTTTCCACATTATCCTTTCTAGCTGAGTCTTTCGTAGTAGAATCCTTAGCAGTTGAATCCTTTGCAGAAAAATCGCTTTTGGGCTGACTCGAAGAAGGTTTGTTATTATGAGTTTCTTTGGTGGGATTCCCCTTTGGAGGGTTTGGAGGTATCTTTTGATTTCGAAGGTTATATTTCCTTTGAAATTGCATGATGGTGTTTTTCAATCCAGTCTCATAGTCTTCCCTTTCTACTGATACCCTTTCTTCTTCATCTTGCAAAATGATCTCACTTGCATCCATGAACTGGTCGTGTTCTTCTTTGGTCAAAAATAAATATGTTTATGTATCATTATAACAATTCATGTTGTCTTCAAAATATCCATCATAATCCTCATTCACATAATTATTTTGAAAATTAGGCCTTATTTGTTGTTCTCCTTGATTTCCTTGGTTTCCATGATTTGCCTGGTTTCCCTGATTTGCCTAGCTTCCCTGATTTTCTTGATCTGCTTGAGCTACCTGATTTCCCTTATTTCTTGGATCTCTATGCCTAATCTGAAGGATATATGGTATTCTCAAATTTATGTGTGGGCCATCCACCTGTTCTCTAGGGTTAGGGTTATTTCCTAGATCCATTCTTTCCATCATCTGCTCCATGTTTCTCATCATTGCTTCAAATCTATTCTCTGATGTTTTTGACGTTGAAGGATGTGTTATGTCCTGGGTTCTGTTTAGATATCTTCCAGAGTTATTTTTCATCTTCCTTGAAGCCATCAGGTTTACTTCTACCTCTATAGCATCGGTTGTCATGTCATCCAATGTGGTAGATCTTCTTTCTCTTAATAATAAAGTGAAGTCACTTTCAAAGGAATCAACATATTTGAGCTGAGAAACCTTAGGGGGGGTTTCACTTCATCGGGAATCGCATTATACACTTTCATGAATCTGGCTGAAAACTCCTGCACCACTTCATCAGGTGATCTCTTCATATTGTTGTACTTGGTAAACAACTGGAGGGGATTTTTCTTATCTCCCCATTTTGCAAGGAAGCTTATTTCAAAGTCTTTGAAATCTACGATACTACCTGGTGGAAGGGCTCTGAACCACTTCCTCACATCTCCTGCAAGACTTTCCATAAACAACCTCATTTTTACATCTTCAAAGTCTACTTCTTCCAAGTTTATGAAATCATTGAACTAGTCTAGATGCTTCTGAGCCGATATATTACCTTCAACGTCATATATTTTGATCCTTAGGTTGTATTCTTGAGGCAAATCATACAATTGAGAAGGTAGTATGAGGGGAGAAAATATGGCTGCCATGGCTGCAGTGAGGGGTCAGAGAGGGCGTTGGTTTTGAGCAGGGATCACTACAGGCTTGACAAAGGGAGCTAGAATTAGATCCTGGAATCTCTTTTCGTCAAATATGGTCTCATTTAAACGAGATTTAGATTTTTTCCTAAACAAGGATTGTTCAAATCTCATGTCAAAATCAAGGTCTTCAATTCTAGTCACTCCATCTTTGGAAAAATACAAATATCGGTCTGGACGCATTACCGGGGTTACATGCTTTCCTTCTCTTTTACGCACGATATTTTCTGGGTCAGACACAGGGATTGCAACTCCTGGGTCTGGGTTTCTCCTGGTATGGATTGAGCCACGATTTCTATCTCATACGGTGTGGTGCAACTGGTCTCTGAGTAATGGAGTCACCAAGGTAAAAATAATCTCAACCAATTAGGTATTTGATCCACTGTCACCCTCAGGGATCAAACTAAATCTTTAAGTCATTTTCCCAGGGAATATTTTTCAATTTCGTCCCTAGTAGCAGCACCAGAATATTAGCACTCTGTAAATTTTGTCCGGTTGAATAGACAAACGACAAGGGTAATTGTTTCAACCAGCTTTAGAGCTGAGGCACTAGCCTACTCAACTCATAGAGGTCTCTATCATGCCACTTGATACTTCTTTGGAATTTGGTGGCTAGATTTGGTTTGTTTTGGGGGTTTTTAATAAATTTGTTGGCAAGTAAGGGGAGGAACACTCAGGGCTATGGAGATAAAATCCTGAAAATGAATGAAAACAATGCATCGGATGATAGAACTCTCCAGAGGATAAAGGCTAAATGAGGTGATGAATATGAGTTATTCTTGAATTTAAATAGAGTGTAGGAAGATAAATAAAACAAATAAATGCATCAGAGCATTATTGAAATGAATTCTGAATTAGTTAAGAAGGAAATCACACAATTTAAATTGCTTAAGACAAGAGAATCACAAGATGAATTATGGGCCTTTAACTCTCCAATTTAAATAGAAGAAAACGTAAATAAAATGAAAAGTTACAGAAAATACATACGAAGAAGGCAAACAAAGCTCATATCACCACACTTTAGAATCTTTTCACAGAGACTTCAAAATCTTCTACATTTATATTCAATTCAGATTCAAAAAATTTACAAATAGAGTTTGATACAACCAAAAGGTTCTCTTGCACTTTTGCCAACATTAATTCATTCAAGTGTCCTAGTATTTATACAATTCGATTACAATGTCTGAAACTGAAGCGTTTCATCTTTTTAAACTGACTAAAACTATTTTGATTGACAGTTTTGGTATATGAACCGATTTACAATGATTAACAAAAAGAGTTTCAAAATTAAGGACCAATTTCTCTGACTCCTCGACATCCTCCACACCATCTGTCTCGCTCTATTCTTCTGCCAGATCTACAAATTTGGTGACACCTGGGGATCACTTACTGGTTTTGGGGATATTTCACTTTGTCTTACCCAACTGCACGATTTCCTTCCATTGCGAATAAGAGGGGATTTTGTAGTCCATCATCTCTTTAATAAAAATCTCCAAGTCACTGTGCGTGGCATATGACATAGTAGGTAGGCCAATTTTCATTGTTTTGAACTTATTAAAAATTTCAAAGTCTGTAGCCAAATACTCTACCAGACTTGGGCCTTTCATACTTTCTTCCATAGCTTCAAATTTAGAATGGTCCATTCTGCACTGAATGAGGAGAGAATTGTAGTATTCTTGATTGTATAATGAACCTTTTCCATCTCAAAATGGTGGGAGGACTTTGATTAAAAAAAATCAAACGCATCCTTAAACTCCTGTATGTTATGCTCCATTTGCATAGATTTGTTTTGGACTAATCTGAGCAGGTTGTGCTTGGTGATGATCCTAATGGATGAAATGATCAACGCAGTCCTGTCCTTTACCCCGATAGTTTCAAGATCAACAGTTTGCACAAAATTTAGCAGGTCAATATCATTTTGGGCCCATTCAGAGGGCTTCCTAGCTAATACTTCATTAACAATAGTGCACCTGCTTCGAGTCGTAGCAGCCATGCTATCTTTGCCACTTATAGAATTAAAATAAACCCTAAATTTAGTAGCCTCTGCAGCAATAGCATCCCATATCACATGTTTGGCTCCATGTAATAATGTTTTTCCCTTTAACCTGGTTTTCATCTTGCTCACTCTCTCTTGCAAATATTGATTATCTCTGTGGAGTTGAGCCATCTTCTCATCTTCCACTTTCATTTCTTGTTTCAAATTTTCTATGACCTCTTTGAGACCCTTGATCTCCCCTGTTTTTAATCTTACCTAGGACATAGCTTGGACTAACCCCTCAGTGCTTGACCCAACCTCTGTATTAGTAGGTACAATGACAGCCATATCTGATGTTACTGCATGTGCTTGTGACCAATTCTCTTTCTCCTTTTCCAACTGCAGAACTTTAGCTTTGTAATTGAGTGCCTCTTGTCTAAATATTTCCTTCTCCAGTTCCAAAGCAATCAACTTTGTTGTCTGTGGATGATCTGTTGGGGACATCTTCAACTTTTTCTTTAGGCTTTGGATCATCTTATCTTTCTCATCCAGAGAATATTTTACCCCTTGAGGGCCTTCGGATTCTAACCTTTTGACCTGTGTCATCCAGGCTTTGTTGGACGCCTTTTCCTGCTTCAATTGTCCATCTAGTTTGAGTGCATTCGTTTTCAATCTTGCACCCATCAGACCTAAGCTCAGATAATCAAAATATAACATGTCCCTGACATTCCTGTGGAAATTTACTTTGTCAGGGGCACCAATATTTTCATAGTACATTTTGATCTCAAACAGCTAATCATCATCAACCATTGCTATGTTCAACGTCTTTATTTCCACATGATTGATTGAGAGTAAATAAGACTTATGCCAGGAAGTCTTCTCTACTTCAGGCAAAAGGTCTCTCATTTAACTATTGGCCATACTTTCCTTCACAACATACTAGCTCATTAAATCTTCCTTGGACTATTAAATTGCCCTAGGTGTCTGGCTAAATATGTGTTTTATGTTGCTAAAAACCTTTGTGCTACTTTCACTTTATGGCATGCTGCCTATAACAACTTATTCATTCTTGGTTTCACCTTCCACCATATCCATGCATGTTTTCCCTTTAGGCTCTTCTTCTTCGAGGTTGACTATTTGAGAGGATGATGTGATTTTCATTTTCTTGAGAGTATCTTGCTAGCTACTGGCACCCAGGGCCTATGAACTACTCCTCTTATTATAGGCACTCATTTTAGGAGCTTTGAATACCAAACCTAGGGGAAGGTTTCTATGTTGGGATCTGCTGAGAGGTTGTTTCTGTATGTTTTTCTTTATCATGCTACAGAGTGACCTCCGTATCTACGCAGGTTTCCAGATTGGCTAGCTTATTGAATCCCTCAACCTGCTCATGTTCATAGGGGACTTGTTTGCTCGCCAATCTCCTCTTTGATATGATCTGATGTGGATCATATTTTATCCCCTGCAACTGTGTGAACCCGAATTCATTGAGTTTGTATTAGATCTGAAGAAAACAAGACTTTCTCTTTATCAAAAAGGGTCCAACTATGAAAGGAAACTTTAAGTTAGAAGCATTGTGCACTTTCAAAAAATGTTATGTCTCTGAGATGATCCTTTGTCTTATGAACTCAAAAAAAAATATTATGGGAGTCAGAAAGACTGGTAAAAGACAAGGTCCTTCCTGATAGACATATACCCAGATCATAGTAGATTGTATGAACAACATCCAGTATCCTATCTTGCTCTATGGATTTGGTTGTAAAGAGATTTTCATTTCCTCCAGAACCCTTGGCAGATCTGAACTGAAAAATAAGACTGTACACCCTGGACATAATCTTATTGATGAAAATAAGCATAGTGATCCTTTTACACTCATTCGAAATAAATGCAGTCTCAGGAAATTTGATTTTATTACATTCCAGAAACATTCTCAACAAGTGCGTGTAGTATCTGAAGTGTCTCAATGAATTGAAATTAACCAATTGTTGTTGCATATTGTCAGTAATAAATTTGTCAAAACTGATACAGATCAATTGACCAGACAGAAAGAAAATCAACAGGAAACCTAACATGACTTCTACCACAAACTTGTTGTTGTCCAACCCTAAAATTTGACTTAGAAAAGAACAAGCCCACTGGAATTCGATGACCATGATGCTTACACTGGCAGGTAACAACAAACTCTCTGAATGGTGTTCAGGATTTACAATGGTCTACAGAAACAAGGTTTTTACTTCTGGTGGACATTCTCTATAGATCTTGATAATTTTTTGTTTCTCGAAGGGCTCTGACACTGTGGGGGAGGACTCTGGTATACTGAGGGTGTGCCAGAGTGATGAACTATCTATTTCACATAAAACCTCTGACCCTAATTTATTCAAAATGACTCTTTCTTCCTGAGAATATCACTTTGCACACCATATTACAAATTCAGGGAAAGGAAAGACTACTTCTACGACGTAAGGGGTGATGGAGGCTTGATCCACTTCGAGGAAAGTTATGCCCATTCCTATATTGTCTAAAAAATTCGATCTGGATACAGAAACAGGGGAAACTATTATCTCTGTGTCAAAAATGTCGGAGTCTCTATCAATCATGGCTTCTTTTCTGGAGGAGATATCTTGTTCATTCATCGATAAAACAATAGGATTATCAGCTATGGTGAAAAATTCTTGTTAAGTGACAAAGGAAGCACGAATCTGATTCAATTCTGAGCCTGATTTTCAAATGGATGTTTTGCACCAATTTTCGAACATTTGAATGCTTCAAAATATCATAAAATAATGTCAAGGGTCTTCTATTTTATATATCCCCATCGACATCGGGGGTTGGAGAAAATGGATTTAGGCAGACCTCTTTTCGCCCTGATGTACCCCTAGAGGCACCACATGTCCATAGATAAAACCATGACAGTTTTTCCCAGCCCTCCCTCAGCTGATTATCTTCCGCGTTGCTTCATTCCCCTATATGCGCCTTAGCCATTGATCTAGGTCGCTTTCAAGATCGACAGTCCGTCGATTCCTACCTTTCGCGCCTCCGCTATACTTGTCCATACGTTGTTAGATATAGCCTGATCCTCCAAACTATCATACTTCCATAGAAATATAGTTCTTCACTAAAATTTTGCAACTTGGATTCCATCCAAAAATTGTTATGGTGATAACAGTACTGATCAAAAATCATACAAATTGTTTGGTCCCAATTCACATAAATTGTTTGAAAGTAGATATGTGGTGTGTCATGAGAATATAGATAGATTTGATACAATGAATGATTCATATGCTTGGCATAATGATAATGATGAGCATGTAAAAATAGATCCACTGGTTAAATAGGAACATGAACAGGTACAGGTTCAAGAATGGAATGAAAGTAGTATGGAGAATCCAAGCAGTCATGATACATCAAGTGGAGAAGAGTCACCACAGAGAAGGATACAAGATGAAAGTAGTGAAGGACCAAGGAGTTCACCACGACAAACTCAGCCACCTATAAGGTATAAATATTATGCATTGATGTCTCATGTAATGAATTTTGTAGAACCTGTAAACTATGATCAAGCTAAAGAACATAAAGAGTGGAGAAATGTTATGAATGATGAATATGACTCCCGTATGAAAAATCAAACATGGGAATTAGTTTAACTGCCTGAAAAGAAAATCCCTATTGGAAACAAATGGTTGTATAAATATAAATTTAAAGAAGATGGTAGCATTGATAAATATAAGGCAAGATTAGTTGAAAAAGGATATTCACAAAGTGAGGGAATTGATTATGAAGATACTTTTTCACCAGTAGCTAAAATGAATACAATTAGAGTATTGATTTCCTTAGCTACAAAACATGAATGGAAAATACATCAGTTAGATGTCAAATATTCTTTTTTGAATGGTGATTTAAAGGAAGAGGTTTATTTGGTTTAGCCTGAAGGGTTTGTCAAGCAGGGACATGAGAATCTAGTCTACAGGTTAAGGAAAGCCTTATATGGTTTGAAACAGGCACCGAGATCATGGTATGTAAAGATAGATACCTTCTTTTATCAGAATGGGTTTGTGAAAAGCAAAAATGATCATAACATGTATGTTAAGAAAGATTAAGAAGGAAATGTTTCTTTAATATCTTTATATGTGGATGATCTCATTATTACAGGCAATGCATGCAAGTTAATTGAAGAGATTAAGATTCAGTTGTCTGAAGAATTTGAAATGAAAGATGTTGGCAAATTGCATTACTATTTAAGAATTGAGGTTTGGAGAGAGCCTGGTAAAACATTGATCACTCAAAGTAAATACACAAAGGAAATTATTAGAAATTTCAATATGAGTGAATGTAAAGCTATGTCAACTCCCTTAGAACTGAATGCAAAGTTATACAGTGAAGATGGAACTAAAGGGGAAGATGGTACTTTATATCATTAACTGGTGGGAAGTTTGAACTACCTCACCACTACGAGAACATACATTGCATACTTAATCAACATCCTTAGTCAGTTCATGGCTAAGCCTTCTGAGAGCCACTGGAAAGCTGCAAAGAAAGTACTGTGATACTTGAAAGGAACAATAAACTTTTGTATTATGTATACTGATGAATTTGATGTTGATCTAACAAGTTTTTTTTATTTAGATTGGGAAAGAAATCCTGATGATAGAAGATCTACCTCAGGCTATGCATTTCATATAGGATCAGGGGTTGTATGTTGGAGTAGCAAGAAGCAGCCTATTGTTTCTTTGTCGTCGACGGAATCTGATTATAAATCCTTGACCAATGCTACCTGTGAAGTTGTTTGGTTGCGGAGAATTATTGCAGATGTCGAAGAGGAGAAAAATGGTCCAACATGCATCAATTGTGACAATCAAAGTGTTATCAAATTGTCACACAATCCAATATATCATGAAAGATCAAAACACATTGAGCTACAACATCACTTTGTGAGAGAGAATATTGAATCAAATGAAATTGGTTTGATATTTTGTAATACAAATGATAACGTGGTTGATATATTTACCAAACCTCTGGGTAAACTCAAGTTTGAAGCTTTTAGAAGCAAGTTAGGTGTTGTAGAAAATCCATTTCTCCATTAAAGGGGGATGTTAAAATAATGTAGAAAATTGTAGAATACATTGTAAATTTAGAATGTTGTTTTGGGTTTGTTTCACAAGCACGCAGATTTAGTTTGTGGGTGGTTTGAGATACATAATGATAAGAATGTGATCTAATCCTCTATTTGACTATAAATGTAATCGAATTCTCTCAATAAATCAAGTTTCGTGAGCATTGTATCACTTGTGTGTTTCTCCTATTCTAAGTTTATTTGTCTGCAGAGGGTGGACAAATACAAATATATTGGAGGTTGTCACACAATATTCCCGGGCAGTGTAAAAATTTAAATATAACAACGAGAATATACGAATATATTGGAGGTTGTTACACAATATTTATCTTCAACTATCTAGTCAAGAGATTTTTTGATTTTTTAATTCTGGATTATTAGTATCCATGGGATGAATATCAAGATTACGCAAGTGTGTAGAGGTGAACTTACCTACCCGAGGCTTTAAATATAGTTGTATTTTAAACATTATATATATATATATATATATATATATATATATATATATATATATATATATATATATATTGGATATCTTTCGAGATATTTACTCGAAATTTGACTAGAAATTGTTGTATCTATATATTTGAGTGGTTAATTCTTTGTAGTGTTGGCACAGGGGCAGACCCAAGGTTCAACTCTTCAAAAATGCACCAATAAAAACCTAACTACTGGCCCTTTCAGCAACACTTACGAAGAAAATGAAGTCTCACCTGAGGTAGAGGCAGGGGTGGTTGCAAGACTCTAGTGTCTGCAACCTTAGTTGGTACACAGATCTGTGATTACAAAACTCTAAAAAATCACTTAGAAGATGTCATTCATTAGTACTTAACCTTTGTCTACACTGCAGATAAACCCTAATTACAATGCAACACGGTATTCAACAAGATTCAACACGTTCAATAACTTAGCACATCAACATAGATCAGATCTAGCATCTCATTCACATCATTAGGCACTAAGCTATCATATTCATCTAAACATACATCATTGTACTAAGAATTAATCATATGAACCATAAAACAACCATAATGCACAAAGAAAACACAACACACGATATATGTGGTTCACCCCCAGCCTGGGGCTACATCCACCAACTCTTCATCTTCTTTATTATTTTATATCAATCATCTACATCCACAAAGCCATAAGGTCCTACTTCGCATAGGACAGGAGATATGCACGCACCTCGCCAGATACTCCTTCCCCGAGCTAGGTTACAGAACAAAGCCTTTACATAATCTCTCAAAGTCACTTGCACTTAGCCTTGCAAGTTTCACACAGTATGCACAAAGCATGTACAATTATCACCTGCACTTAGCACATCATCACACAGATGCCTATATTGTCTCCTCTTACATCACCTAGACATCTATTTATACATTACAAAATGGGCCTAAACATGGGTAAACCTATGGTCCAACATCCCCATACCCGTTACATAAGCCCAAAACCCAAAAATCCCTAAAAAGGCGCTGATATTCCGCGATCTCTGCTTCGACTTGTGCTCTGCCTTTGACAGCCTGTCAAAGTCCCAAAATAGGTCAAAATTTACTAAGGATCTCCAAGACTTGGTCAAGGGCCAACATGTAGTTAGAATGTTTTGAGAGGTTTTTCAATAGACTAAATCCATTTCTACATTCAGAAATACAATTTAAATAACAAAAAAATGTGATTTCCTGCAAAGAAAAAAAACATTAAATATATCAATTAAGATATACTAATTATTTAAACAACACATTAAATATATATAGACTAAAATATACTAATTTGTTGAACTGTGATGGATATATCTAATATTTATCTTCAACTACATACTAGTGCAAACCTCTTTTAACTCAGACTTTGTAAGTTCGTAAAGAGGATCAAATCATTTTAAAACTTAAAAAGGGATCAAATCATTGATCTAAACAAGTGGTGCATGGCAGCGTAGTCCCTGGCGGGTTGGAATGGGAATAAATTCACTGCTATGGTGGGACCGGGGGATAAATTGAAGCCCAAAGAAGTGGACACGTGGGAAGTAGCTTGAAGTACAGGTGGTATCCATGCAGAAAATGACTCATGCCACTGTGTCAGATGCCATCCATAAGACATCAGGCTGGTACATGACCCAGGGATAATGTCACTGCGGAAGTAAGGTTGGAGCCCTGAAGAATTTGAGTGTCGAAGTAGTGTTTCCTGTACATTTGTAGAGGTTGATCTACAATTTATCTCCAGGAAGAGGACATATTTGTATAGAACCAACTGGTCATTTCGGTGTAGTGCCAGCTAGTATATTTGGCAAAGATAACAAAATTTTGAAGGTTTCTATTTATGCGGATATTCTTGCAGATTAATCTGTTAGCATCAAAATGATAACCTAATGATGATGTCAATTCTATTGCATTTTTTATAGATGTGATACTCATGTTTAAGTTTTTTTATGGGGCATGTATAGTTTAAATATGGGACGTAGAAAAATTCCTTCGTAATGACTTGAAGCAATAAAAAAGGATAGTAGTTTTTTTTATTATTGAAATAAAGGTTCCTCAAATTTAATAAAACAATTTTTTGACATCTAGCATAGTTGAAGATAAAAAGTTCTTAGCACATAAAAATAACATAAGATGATCGATATGCATAAAGAGAACTAATTTAGCATTATGAAAACAGGCCCACAAGGCACTGTCGAGATTGTTCCCGAAGTAGTTTTCTTTGAAATTTATCAAAAAATAATAATGTTTGTTACATATTTCTGGAAATTTAAATGCGTTTGTCATATAGAGTGGGATTGGGGCTCTCGTGGACCATAAAAGAAATAATACTGTAGAAATAAGAAGTGGGTGATGGTAGAGAGGAAGACCTGAAAAGAGGAAATTGGAAGTTATCAGTCTTTGGTTAGATATTTCTATTTAAAGAGGTGGAATAATTGGCTTGATAAAGAAAGAAAGGTGTGATCAATATAGACTTACTATGATGGTATATATTTCTCCCTTTGCTATTTTATTTCTTATGCCTTTCTATTGCTCTCGTCGACGGCCATTGGAATCATGCCAACCGGTTGTTGCCCTTCATTGGTGAGCTTGTCGATTCCCCTTTGGAGTCATTCTTCAATGTAGCTTCTCATGGGGGCCACATTGATTTCATCCTGGATTTTTATGTTCAAAAGAGCATTTTCTAATTTCCTTAGATTGATAGAAATATTATGTAGATCCTATTCAATTTATTCATTATGTGCCAAATAGTCCACTAGCTAGTTGTCCACGTCATCGTGACCATATTCAAGGATGTCGTAAAACTTTTCTAAAGAAAACCCCTTTAAAATATCAACTTGTTCATTGAAGGCTTTCTTCATTAAGGAAAAGGAGTTGAGGATTAAGTTTGGGTATTGAACCTCGTTGGTACTTTCGACCAAGTCTATTTCAGTCAGGTTTCTGAATAATTCTTCTTTCTCTGATATGGCTTGTTCACATGATTTGACAATGAGATGTAGGTTATTAACTTTCTCTTTCCAGCGTGCTTTTAATTGTTTGATCTAGTTTAGGGAGGGTATATATTATTTTCTTATTCTCAGATCTGACATGTTGGTGACATAGTTTCCAAAAGGGATCACCGTCTCTAGATAGAAATGTTCTTGATTTTTTAAATCCTCCTGCAAATGTTCATGCAAAGAATGTTCCCTCATTCGAAAGGAATCTATATTTTGTGATGTTTCCTAGGCTTCAGTAATTACCTCCATTATTTTCTTGATATTATTCTCCACATACCCTCTACAGGATGTGAGGAGGCTGGAGGATCCTTTTAACTTGGCTACAGGGGTAGCAAGCATGGTTTTTACTAAAGGACTGCAAAACAATGGAATAGGAAACAAAGTTTCCTCCAATTCCTTGATTCGGTCGTTTAGTCTGGAATTCTCCGCTTCAATTCCTCCAATAGAATCATCAAGAGAATTTTTAGTTTCTCGGTGAAGTCAAGAGATTTGGGATGGATGCATGTTCCTAAGGTTAATCTCTGGATTAAATTTCTCATTCTTTTTGTTACATCTCTCTTTTCAATAATTAAATTTTTAGATTGGCTGTCAAAAACAACGCTTTGGAATCCGATGGATTAATCTTCATAAAAATTGTTGATCTCAGATATTTCCATTGTGGAAATATGGTGCATCACACTGGTGGGCTGATCAACTTTGCAGAATACATTATCCACAACAGTCTCAAGTTGCATGTTCTCACTTTCAGTTTCGGGATCTCCTGCTTTCCCTACAATGTTTTTTCTCTTCTTCGTCATAGGAACCTTGTGAGAACTATCAATTTTTCCGTGAGGAGGGTTCTTATCTCCTCCTTTGTTTGAATAATCTTGGGTTTATTTATTACTGGGGTGGTTTGTTGGAGTGATGCTTTGTGATGTCGTGCTCTTATGAGTGCTAGTTAGGAATTGGACACTCTTCTCACCAGATCCTTTTCCTTGTTGTTTGTACAATTCAGTTGTGTTTTGCAATGTCTCTATGTCACCATCATCAGGAGAAGGAGTGTTGTCATCATTGTTTCTATCTTCGTTCAGGCATGTATGGATAAAAGAACTGCTAAAGCCAACTGCTAATAAATGTTCTAGAAAAATCCAATTAGGGTCAAACCCTCTTAGACTTTTAGAATATCTTAGGTTCAATTTGTTGAAATGGCCTGCAAATTTTTCAATCTTGTTGACGTTCCTAAACTCAAAGTCCCCGACTTTCCAAGGTAGAGGAATGAACTGATTTTTTCTCTTGTCATGGAAAAAATGCAACCAGTAGTTGTAATGCCTTGCTATTTATGTAACAAACATCTTGTCTGTGATGTGACATGGAAGGAAAGCATGATTTTCCTTGGATCCAAAAATCATTAATACACTATAATTATCCATTTGTTCAAGTGTCCCCTTCCTATCCAAAAACTTGGTTTCCTGGTTAGACATCTGAGGAGCATCCTTTCCTAATAATAAATCTTTGAAAACTGAGACAAAGTAATTAAAAACCTCATAAAAAAAATGGGAGGCCTTGTGCCTCCACAAGGCC
This sequence comes from Picea glauca, assembly GCA_000966675.3. Lineage (NCBI taxonomy): Eukaryota > Viridiplantae > Streptophyta > Pinopsida > Pinales > Pinaceae > Picea > Picea glauca. The sequence continues at coordinate 245,543 of JZKD02S0855852.1, forward strand.
TGGTACCAGAAGGTTACTGGGTCGAATTCATAGTTTATCTTCTTGGACAAAGACAGTTTTGGAAACAGACAGGAATGCGCTATCGCGAAAACCAAGTAGGATGACATATAAAATTTATTCTCTTCTTTGAATTGTGACAATTAGGAACAGATTTCAATGGACATTAGCTTCCCCCAATAAAAAATGTATTGTTCCTTGACTGTGAAGTAGAAAATATAAAGAACCATGCAGGGAATGCTTGTTGTGGATTCCTGTCCCGTTATTCTTGTAAATAGCTAGGCAATTTCCTAGAATGGATTTCTAAAAGAAATAACACAAAAATTTGTGATATATTCAAGAACTGTTGTCGGTTCTTCCAGGAACTCGGGTCAAAGGTCCAACCCTCTATCATGCATTTTTAGGAACTGCTTGCAGTCTTGTCCTCTGAAGGTCAATGTTGGCTCCGACAATATTAACATCTTACGGAAGATCTGAGGTGACAATGATCCAGATTTTATGATCATAATGAAATGAATACATATTATTAAAATATTATTAACACAAAATAACATAGATAAAGAAAAATTGGTTTTCTATTAAATAAGGAAATAAGATGAAACTATAAAATGCAGTGAAAAACGAGCTTGCTGGAATGGTGGTGGCTTATCACTGAGAAGAGATGTGACAGTTGTGATCATTCACAAGAAGATAGTTACAATGAGGCTCCGAAGGTATTTTACAATAAATAGGAATGTAAAAAACCCTAGACATCCAAAAACCTAACCCTAGGAGATGAAGCGCCAAAAGTCATGTGGGCCCCGTTTGGGTAAGTTAGTACATCAACTTCTTGGGGTCGTAACTTTTGCATACGATCTTTGTTTTAGTCACACGATAGCCCATTGGAAAGGTATAACTGGGAAGAAAAATTTTCGACTGGAATAGGCCAATTCTTTTTGCAGTCCCCTGGGCCCCAAATCCCCAAAAAATGTCCTTTAGGGCCTCAAAACGGTCCCAAAAGTTTTGAACCCGAAAAACTACCAAGGTGGAAATTTGTTTTTCAATCTAGTGGAATAGGTGGGTGGCCACTGATATCCACCTGGATAAATCCTCACTCCTTAGGAACAAATGGTGTCCATTGCGTTGAGTTCGCACATCATATGAGGAAATTTCTGCTGAATTTGGCCACAGGTGAGCCACTTGCCTTGGTGTAGGACCTGCCCTACTTTGACAACTTGATAAAGTTGGATCATTTGTTGCCAAGTGCCCTTGATATTTGTGTCCACAATCTAATCACTGGATTCATGTTGCATGTAGTCAGGGTTGAGCTTTGTTGGTGTCAATTGCTCTGTTATCTCTAAGGTGTCCAATAATGGTGGGAAATCTGACCTAAGGAGAGCCACATTGAAGACTGGATGCAGACCAAGAAAGGGGGGAATGTTGAGCTCAAAATCATTGTCACCCACAACCTTGGTGATGGTGTACTGCCCATAAAGGAGTGGGAAAAACTTTTGGTGGGGCCCTGTAAGGCATTCTTTCTGCAAATGCAACCAAACTTTGTCACCCACCTGAAACTTATGTGGCACCTGATGTTGATCATGGCACTGATTGTACTTGGCATTAGAATTCTGTAGAATATCATGAACCTTTTAGCAGATGTGTTGTATCTTCTCAATGAACCGGGTGGATTTTTCAGCTTCTAGTGGAGTAGGGGACGAGTCGGTCGAGGTGGTTGCCAAGGGTAGTGCAACATCCATGGGGCCCAATGGTTGGAATCCCAACCCCACCTGAAAGGGGTTGTGGCTAGTTGAGCTATGAAGGGATCGGTTGTGGCTATGTTGGACATAGGGAAGACTCTCATCCCATGTGTGGGAGTGTTTTTAATTGTACATGCACAAGATATGTATGGACATCCGATTGACGACCTTAGTTTGGTCATCTGTCTAGGGGTGGAAGGTAGTGGATTTGGTGAGCTTGGTATCCAACAGTGACCAAAAGCTCGACCAGAATGAGATGAGGAACCAACTGTCACAGTTTGAGATAATGGTTTGTGGGATCCCAAAATATACCCATACTTGTAGTCATTTCCCCTCTTAGTGGACGAGAGGCCTGACATGTAGTCCATTGATATGGATTTACATGGCATGTTAGCAATAGGCAAAGGGGTGTAAAGGCCATGTTTCTTTGTGGTCGGTTTGGAAATAATGTAGGTGGTGTAGGACCTAATATACTTATCGACATCCTATCGAACTTTCGGCTAGTAGAAATGTTTTTGTGGCACTGCCACTATATTTTCGATGCCAAAGTGTCCTTCCACCCAACTATAGTGAGCTTCCCAAATCATATTTGCACGCTCGCTTGATGGAATGCAGAGATGGCCCATACGACAAAACATCCTATCTTGAAGATGGAAATTATCAACCGCTATGTTGGTACCCAACATTTGGTAGGTGGTGGAGAAGTCAGAGTCTGTCTCATAGAGGTGGGGCCATCCGTAGGTCTTGTGGCCACAAGATTCTAGCACCATGGTGAGTGTCACGACTGGAGGTCAGCTGAGGTAGTCAACAACTCAGTTGGTACTTCTGGTTTTATACCTGATGTTGAGGTGGAACTGTTGTAAGTATGTTGACCACTTTTGATGGCGGTCATTCTGCAATTTTCCTTGGCTCTGCATGAACTGTAGTGGCTTATGGTAAGTGTGGATGACTATCTCCTTCCCAAGAATGTAATGTCTCCACTGGTGGCAATCTTTCATAATGGAGTACATTTCTTTGTCATAAGTAGGGTACTTACGGAAAACATCTGATAGTGTCTCACTATGATATGCCACGGGGTGGCCATGTTGAGTGAGAACGATGCCCACAACATAGTATGAAGCATATGTCTCGATCTCAAAGGGATGTTGTAGGTCCGGTAATGAAAGTACCAGGGATGAGAAAAAATGCTTCTTCAAGTCATCAAAGGCTTGTTGTTGGGATAGGCCCCACACAAAGTTTTCCTTTCCGCCACCCTTGGTTACTTGGATGAGGGCCCATGCAATATGAGATAATCCCATCACGAACTTGCAATAGAAATTGGTGAGGCCCATGAAGCTCCAAAGTTTAGTGAGTGTGGTTGGGGCTAGCTAGTCACGGATGACCTAGATCTTGGTTAGATCCACATGCACACCATGTTGATCAACGATGTAGCCTAAGTAATGGACCATATCCATGTCGAAGAAGCATATTTCTAAGTTTTCATATAGTTTTTGTTGCCACAGAGTGTACAGGACCTATCGAATACCTTGTAAGTGTTTTTCCCATGTCTTGTTGTAGATGAGGATGTCATCCAGATACACCACTACAAAAGTATTGGTAAAAGGTCGTAGGATATCATCCATCATCCTCATAAAATTTTCTAGATCATTTTTCAAACCAAAGGGCATGACAAACCATTCAAAAAGACCTTCTTTTGACTTGAAGGCATTCTTACATACATCTATCTATTCTATTGGGACCTGGTGGTATTCGGACTTCAGATCAATCTTACTGAAGTATTTGGCCCCCGTGAGATGATCAAGGAGGTCGTCGATTCGAGGAATCAAGTACCAGTTTTGGACTGTGATTTTATTCAGGGCCCAATAATTAATGCAGAGTTGCCAGTTCTCGTCTTTCTTCTGCACCAGCACGATTGGGCTCCCACAAGGTGATGAGTTGGGATAGATGTGCCCCTTATGGAGTAGTTCTTGGAACTTCCCCTTGATCTCCTCGTTGTCTAACAAAGAGCAGTGGTAAACTGGCCCATTGGGTAGTGGTGCGCCTGGGTTCAGATCAATAGGATGCTTGACCTGGCAATGCAAAGGTACACCGGTAGGAGAGGAGAAGATATCTGAGTATTCTTCCACGACCTTATCCACTTAGTTTTGTTGTGTGGAGCGATTGGTCGTGGAGGCCCTGGATGTGGCTGCAATATTTCGCTCACTCTGAGAGAGAATCACGAAGAAGACAAATTTCCCGGTCTAAGAGATGACCTTCCTCAATTTCTTGGTAGAGATCAAGGAAATAGCACTAGGAGGGGCTACCTTAGGTATCCTGTACAATTTCCTATTCAAAGTAATAAAACACTATGAGGCCTAGAATCATATACAATATGACGTTTCCATAAATAAGGTTGGCCCAAAAGAAAATTACAAACTTCGAGAGGAGAAACATCACACAATACCTCATCTTTGAAGGGCTTGATGTCGTACGAAAATCAACACTATTGTATGACGCGAAGATCGTTTCCTTGGTAGAGCCATCCAATGGTCTAGGTTTGTGGGTGAGACATTGTCGGCAAAGCCAACTGCTTGATGACTTCTGCTAAGATGAGGTTCTTCTGGCTACCACTATCAACGATGAAGTGTAGCGGGGTACCTTTTACCCACATATATGAATGGAAGAGGCGCTCTCCTTCTTATGGATCATCTGGTTCACTAGGATGGAGCCTGGTGGTAGAAACGATGGCACTAGGTTCTGCCTCAATGATCTGTCTTCCCCTTTCTGGTTTTGACTCAGAGTCATAACTCGAGTCTAATTCAGAGGCTTTCACTTCTTCCACTAGCAACTGCTTTGAGCGACAGTCGACAATGTTATGCCAAGGGATATTGTGGAAGTCACACCACTTCCCGGTATCTTTATTTGTCTTTCTGTTGTCCTTCTTTTCTTGCATCTTGGACTGGTTGTCCTGAAACTATCCATCTTTTCTCTGTCCTTTGTTTCGTGGGTTGGGGCTACCCTTTCCTGGATTTTACTGTGAGGGGTTCCCAGGCCCAAATTGTTGTGTCTTTTGTTTGAGCTTCTGCTCGATTTTGACGGCATATCAGTAGGCCATGCCTAAGGACGACATGTCCAAAAATTCCATTTCAGTTTGGATGTATCTATGCAGACACTACTACATATCGAAAAAATTGCGACGAAAGTACTCTTTCATCGTAAAATTCAAGAGAAAAAGTTCAATTTTTCAATTTTGATCT
>JZKD02S0855919.1:0-14255 GCA_000966675.3 Picea glauca
AGAAGGATCTACTATGATTATTATTCTCGTTATTGTTTTTATTATTTTAATATTAAAAGGGTATTATTATTGTATATTGTTTCTCCTTGTTGTTGGTCTTTCTCCAGGAAAGTCATAGGTGATAACTTTAAGGGAAGATATAGTGAATATTGAAGGAGGAAACATATTAGATGGTCTCTAGTTTGAGACATGGATCAAACTACCCAGATAATAACTTGTATACTCGACCACATACATCCATGTAACAAAGAAAAAAAGGACAAAGAAGGGTGCTTTTGTGAGATACATAGTATCTCATATGGATATCGATTGTAAGGAGCATAAGGCTCCAAATATGACTAAAAGAATCTCTCTAGTGCAGTTTATCACTCTTCAGATCATCAGGAAGAGTTAGTAGAGCCATAAGGGCCTACCCAAAATTGTTGCAGTAACCCATAAGAGACCAGCATGGTCTTGTGACACTTTGCAGGATGCAAAGATATATAGCATTGATGAGCCATATCATGAGGAGAATATGGATCCACCAGTGGTGAGGTAGGCAGCCCCACCAAGTATCATCTTAGAAGGAGATAGAGTTCAAAGGGATTCATTCATAACGATCCAGTAAGTAGGAGAACCCTCCCCTGTACCATTCATAGGAGATTAGAATTCATAGGAGATCATCACATACAGAGGAATAATATGGATCTAGAGATTATATAGACTCAGAGGGAGTCAAGACTCAGAAGGAGCATGGAGACTCAGAGTGAACCTCATCTCAGAGAGAGTCAATGGCTTAGATACTTTCATTCAGAAATTATTCATCCTCATATTTATATGGGAGAGAGAGATGTCTTATAGGACTAACAAACAAGTGCCATGAGTTGAGGAGACTATATCGAAGATTCATAGGCTTCAAGGAGATATAAGACCTCCTAAGAAGATCCCTTGTTTCAGTGACAGAGGAGGAAGTCATGAGAAGGATTGGGATATGGATTTTTCCTTGGTTTCGAGACTAGAATGGAAGTCAGTGGTGACTTCCAGGTTGATCTACAAGATCAAACATGTTGTTGAGGGCAACATAGAGATGAAAAAATCATGATTTGTGGCCAAAGGATTATCCCAGCAAGAGGGAGGAGATTATGATGAGACACTTTCTCTAGTAGTCATAAGAAGCATACATGGAGTAGCGACAAGACACATGAGAAGGAGTATCACATCTACAGATTGAAGAAATATTTGTATAGGCATAAGTAGGCACCCAGGACAAGATATGTCAGATAGTTATTTCGATGAACCTGGGATTGGTTATGTACACAGATGGTGAAGAATGTGAATTTATTGATTGATACATATTCAAAAATAGTGGATGCTACCATGTATAAACAGAGGATTGGTTCATTGATGTACTTAACAAACATGAGACTAGATATATGTTTTGTGGTGAACACCTTGAGTCAGTATATGGTTGAGTCGAGACTTGTTCACCTAGTTGCATCAAAACATGTGATGAGGTACCTAAGGGGTACAGTGGATTATGGTCTTAGATATGTTTTAGATTGTGAGATAAGCCTGCAAGGCTATGTTGATGTAGATTGGGCCAATAGTGTCGTGGATTAGAAGAGTTCATACGGATGTTGCTTCAATTTTGGATCTGTTATGATCTTATGGTTTAGCAGGAAGAAGGCATGTGTGGAACTCAGTACGGTCGAGGCAGAGTACATAGCAGCATGTTCAACATGTAGCGAAGTAGTGTGGATTTGAAAGTTACTTGCATGGATGTTTGATCTCAAGTTAGAGGAGACTTGCATATTTTGTGACAACCATAGTTGCATAAAGTTGACAGAGAAACTAGTGTTTCATGAAAAGTCCAAGCATATCGAGATCAAGTACCATTATATCTGAGACATGGTACAGAAGGGAGCAGTGAAGCTCTAGTATGTTTCTATTGAGGAGAAGATAGTTGATGTGTTGACCAAGCCTCTGTCAAGAGTGAAGTTTGAGTACTTCAGGGACAAGATTGGTGTGGTCCAGAAGGATGTACCCTTGAGATATTTCTACTCCGTTGAAATAGTCTGGTATGCATTGCTACTCTAGTGAAATAGTTTGGTATGCATAGCTACTCCAGTGAAATAGTCTGGTACGTTGAGATATTGCTACTCCAGTGAAATAGTCTGGTATGCATAGCTACTCCAGTGAAATAGTCTGGTACGCATAGCTACTCTAGTGAAATAGTATGGTATGTTGTTATATTTCTAATCCAGTGAAACAGTATGTTACACATAGATACCCTAGCGAAATAGTCTGTGTTGTGAGTGGGAAATCCCTCTACGGACTAACACTTAGGGTTTAGTTATTCATGCAGAAAAGACCTAAAGATTTCTACTTTCTACCGTCGTCCCAGACCTAATCCCCATCATTCTTAAGCAAATACATAGTTAAGAAGATAAAGTGAGCATACCTTATTCCGAGCGTTTGATGTAGATCCTTCCTCACGCTTGATTGCTTTTTGATTGCAGCTCTCCTCCCAAGGTTGACCTGCATTCACACAAAACAAACAACAAACTCCACATGCATCTGATAGATAGATTAATGGGTTAGATATTCAATAAAAAAGTATGCAATAAACCATAAAAACCTCGTATGGTGGGACGGGAAAAATATTTCTTTATTATTAACTTCAACAAATCAACTTACAATGATGAATTCAGTCGTTGCTCCATAAACCTAGTCCTGGGCTCCTCTTCAACTATCCTCCAACTTCTTTTCTCTATCTTTCTCTTTGCACAAGGAAGGCTAAAGGGTTGGGACAAAGGGAATGCACAATTGGGTATAGTTTCTTTACTATGATTCTCCTCCTCCAAATGGGACCCCTAACCCTTCTTTTATAGGCTAGAAGAAGTGAGGTATTTGGACGAATCCTCGGCCATGCATGGCTAGAAGGTTTAGTTAACTCACCCAAAGCTATGTGTTCCATCGGAAACTTTCCTTTTTTCCTGCTTTTGTAGGTACACACTAGTTGTTTTGGGTTAGTGAGCATGTACACGCGTGCAATAATAGAGCAGGGCGCGTGGGCCTTTATAAAAAGTGTTTTTAAGAAGAGATGTTCAGCAGTGCTTTGGAAAAGAAGGAATCTGAGATGGCCTAATGCCAGGTAAGCATGTCTTGTGAAAATTAGGGTTATAACAAATGCCCCCTAATGTGTGAGTTCAGAAGAGCATCTGATGGCCGAAATACATTACCAATATTTACTGATGTGTCGAACAAGTGAGCCCAGGGACCAGAAATCGAGAGGCACCATCTGCAAAAATAACAATTGTCTCACCGAGGCGGGCATACCCATGCTCGGGATAAAATAAACTCATGGCTACCAATCAAATACATTTTAGATCCATGTCATATAACTATATAAAGTGTAGCCGCGTACAATACACGGTGGATCTACATCTTGAAATCAAAAAGATATACATGCAGAGTATCCATCTTCATCTAATGGCTGGAGATGAGGTCTTTAAAGCTCGAGAAACAACTTCAAAATCTTCAAAACTCAGGTAGGAGTGTAATATGAGTGTACGACTTCACTACCCAAAGGTCTTTGACGACTTGTCGGTCATGGACTAGAGAATCTTGATGGTCAGACTGAAGGCTTCAATGATTTCGAACAAAGAAAAGTTTGGACATTCAGGATGGTTGGGTATGAGGGCAAGAGACAAACTGCAGAGGGGTTGACTCAGGCTTGGTAAAAACTTCCCTTGGACAATAGCATGACAAATGATGAGACTCAGGCAGCATGGCATTAATCATAATTTTATGAGGCAAGAGGCAATGCAAACTCTCCACATGTTTGGGAGAATAACCAAATGGAGGAGGAAACAACTCTATGTAGCGAGAACAACTTCCTAAAGTCATATTAAATCCCAGAGTTTGACAAACAAACGGACAGATGTGCTTTATCCAAGGGTGACTTATTGTGCTGCCAATAAAGAAAATACTTTTCCCTTCCTCTTTTTGGGGTATATTTGATTTTTTTTTTGTCCTTTTCAATGATTTTGGAAAGAAGAATAAAAGAATGTTACGTTACAATGGAGGAATGGGTGTTACAAACATACAAGTTCAAGGCGCAAGGACAGGACTGATGTTCAGAGCAATGATACTCAGGAAAAATCCTTCGGGGGCCAAAGGTGTTAAGACGCAGAGGCAAAGTGCTACAAGGCTTGTGTATAAGGTATGCTTTAGATGGTTCAGTTGAGAGCAACATGGAGCCGTCATTTAGACCAAAGACGCAGATATGCAAACGCAGTTAACAAAACACACAATGGTAACATCCTTCGATGTAAGTTTAACGATCCCAAAGAAGGTAAGCTCGGTGGTTTTTCATATTTAGAGAGTCTGGAAAAATGTAAAAGGAGACTCCATTGGGGTACCTTTTTCGAAGGTAGTCTAGTCGGTTAAAAAAAGAGGTAAACTAGCAACGACAAGACATCTATTCAAAACCATTTTAATGAGTGTGATAAAGACAAGATTACTCGGCCATTTTTTCATTTTTAAGAAGTCTAAAAAAAGCTTAACTATGGACTCCATCAGGAATGTTCTTCTGGACCATTTTAACGAGTGTGAAAGAATAAGGCCACAATATCGCTCGACAATATTTTCATGTTTAGAGGGTCTGAAAAGGGCTTTAAAGAAGACCCATTATGTCTTTTGGGAGTCCCGAGGGTGAGGTCAAGAGTGAAAAAGAATCATGCAAATGAGGCTCAAACTCGTAATCAAGAAAAACAGCAAGGACTCCCGAGCCTACAGTGATTAGAGACAGCATGGACACCATAATGCAACCAGGATCTACCTTGAGCATCCATGTTCCAATAAGCTCTACCACCAACTCACGACACTTCTAAAGCAGCAATGATGGTTCTGTGTCGCAACCTGATGGGATCGATCCTATGGCAAAGGAAAAAATACAACGAGATACAAAATTCAGGGTAGAAACTTAACCTACATGCTCAAGTTGATCATCTGAAATTTTTCCACGGACCGTCAAAAGTTACCCAAAACTCCAAAAAAAAGTCCCAATACCCGATCATACCCCTCCAATGCAACTCCTAAATCACAGTAAATGGTTTTGGTTTTTTTGAAAATGATAAGGGGGGCCAAAAAAGTGACAAAAAGAGGCCAAAAAGTCTATAAATAGAAGCTGACATCTCATTATCACCATTGTTGATTTGGAAATTGACTCTGGAGCCAAAAAAAAAAACCTTTGATAAAAGTGGTGATTCTGAGAGCTACAATGGACGAAACGACCATCTGTTTGGACCAAGTAAGTATAAACTCTCTTATCTTGAAATTTAAATCTTTACTTTTTCTTTGGGTTCCATGTTTTGGGAGGGCGTCGACCTTCAAAAGGTCAGCCCTAGGTCCACGTAGGCTGTCTCAGGACAGGTTGCATGTACATTTGGGTAGAGTAAACCCTGCATGCATGTACACGCGACTGTCAGCATTACAACCCATGTGGACCCCCTTATTGAATGAAAAGAGTTTAAAAAACAAGGGTTAACCCTCCTAAACCTTGGTGTTTTGCAAGATGTGTGTTCACTAGAGAGAAAGACCGCATGAGGAGGTAAGTGAGTTGGTCGGGGAAGACCCCAATGTTGTGGCTGCCTTGATGCAATGTGGGTTGCTCAAGTTCTTCTTATGTCATTTTATGCGAGCACAACCTAGGCTACTGAATGCCTTGGTTGATTATTGGCATCCAGATGCAGAGGCGTTTATGTTAGAGGGGCAGTCACTGGTGCCCATGACAAAGGATATGTATTTTTTGACTGGCCTCTCCAGGAGAGGGGAACCAATTAACTTCCGGACATTTCCTTCGGGGCCGCATAACATAGCAGAATTGATAGGACTTTACTATGAGGCTGGTACAGACCACTCGAGATCACAGGTGCCCATAAGAAAGATTATTGACTTATCGCTGCAGGCGTTTGTGTTGCTTTATTGGGTGGATTACTGGTTCTGTGTCTCTACATCAGGCGTCCCGTGCATAGATGAACTGTGAAGTACAGTGCTTAAATGCACAAATATTTGACTGGAGCACAACATTGTTAGATTGTATGAAGAGGCAGTTGACAGATTGTCGATCGCGAACACAGAGTAACTTCAAGTTTGGGACCATTATATGCTCTTTATTCTTTGAAAGAGTTCTGAGCTTCAGACCTCAAATAGTGGTACGAGGACATCAAGCCTCTCTTCCTGCAGCTTGTATATGGGCAGTGTTACTGCCACGACAGGGTGGTGGAAGGACCAATGAGTCCTCTGACGATGATTTCTTCGCTTGGTTTTCGCGACAGATCCCAGTCATAGAGGACTACCCCTATGATGGGATTGATTTCTCGAGGAATCTTGAGATAACAGCACCTCCTAGTGAGGAGCGAGGAGAGATGGGTAAGTTTACATCATTGTTTTGTTGTGTTTTTTTTGTGAAACATATGTAATTTTTATATCTTTTTTTTATACCAGAGTATCTGATGGATATGTGTTTGTCGTGTGCAGATGTGGGACTAGTGCGACTAGAAGACTATGCGAGGAACAAGCGTCGTCCTTGGTCAGGGGTCGCACCTGTCACCGCAGGGGGACCAGCAGCAACAGGATATCTTCCAGCCGCGGAGGCTGAGAAGGTGTTGAGACAAGTTGAGCGGAACTTTATTGCGCTCACTCGAACGCTCCCTATGGCAGAGATTGAGGACCTACCACCATCTATGCAGCCTCATGTAGTGGGGGCACCACGGACATGGGTCCGATTGTTTCGGCGTTTGGAAAATGTTGTTGATCAGTACAACAGGGCCCACAAGCCTTGACCTTAGTTAGAATTTTCACATGCCGAGAGCACTACTTGTATATATTTTTTTAGGGCATAAGCCTCATGACTCATTATTGGTCATATTTTTGAGGCGCTTACGTCCACCTATGTACTCTGGTGACTATGATGTTATATATGGATTTTATGTCTTTTTGTGGCTTATGGATTTTTTTTGCAAAAAAATGTATTTACATGTTTATGTGTATGTCCTTTCATATGTGTGCAAGATGCCAATCTAAAATTTGATTATCTAGAGTATCTGTAATTTGGTTTAAACTCCTAGGAACATGAAAATATGTAATATAATCAAAGCTTTGTTCTAAGAGACGTACCCTAAGGAATCGTCAGTGTAAAGTCGGATCATGAACACGGTAGACTCTATTTAACTGAGACACAACCAACTGAGCATCAAGATAGACCCGAAGATGAGAGATACAAAATGACAAGGCGTCACGAAGCAACTCAATAACTGCACTATACTCAGCGACATTATCTGTGGTGTCACCTAAGCATATACCTCTGAAAGATAATAACTGGCCTCGAGGTGAAAAAATTACCCAAGTTATGGAGGCAAGCCTCCGAGTGTGTCAATTAGCACCGTCTGCATACCCAATGAACACCTCAGATTCACTTGACATCTTCCATAGTGACAAAAGATACATCAAAAATGACACGTCCATAACACTAAAAGAAACTAGAAAGTAATAGTACAAAGACTATACATATGTTACAAAAAGTTACCCATGGTGACCTGCCTATGCGTAATACTTCTTGAGGTAGAGTCCATTTCTAGGCTCTGCCAAATCATTCCCTTCAAAGTCAACTAGACGATAAGCGCCCTTTTTTAGAACCTCTTTTATGATGAAAGGTCAGAACCACATGCGTTTGAATTTTCCTACCCCCAGGGGGTCCTTATCTTGGTCATAGACCAAGACAAGGTCGCCTTCAGTGAAAATTCGAGGATGAACGAACCTATCATACTGACACTTGAATTTATGTTTGTGAGCATCGTTGGCCAAGGCCACATCACGACACTGCTCATTGAGATGCTCAAGGTATAATAACCGCTCTTCAAGTGGAGAAGTGTCTGGAAATAATTGTACTACTAACTTTAGGGATGAAGTCTGACATTTGATAGGAAATACTGCTTCTAGGCCATAAATGAGTTGAAAAGGTGAGAAATTGGTTGCATTCTTAACAAACATTCAGTAAGCCCATAATTTCGAGTATAACATCAAATGCCAATTTGACTTGGTTGAGTTGATCGTTCGTTGTAGGATGGTCTTAAGATATTTATTCACAGCTTCCACTTGACCATTTGCTTGGGGGTAGTAGGGTGATGAATGTTCTTGCCATAACCCAAGATTTGACGTTAACTCGATCATCATCTGGTTCTAAAAGTGACTACCATGGTTAGTGACAATCTCCCTCGGGACATCGAACCTTGTTATTATCTGGTTGAATAAAAAGAGAGTTGCAGTCTCTCCATCATCTTTAAACGTTGGCATAGCTTCGACCCACTTCGTGAAGTAGTCTACGGCTATGATGATGTAATGTTGCCCCCTTGATGAAGGAGGGTTGCATGTAGTGTAATCAATCCCCCACTTGGTGAAGGAACCAACTGTGATGACAGGAAACATGGGAGCAGGATGTGCCCTCATCTTCTGAGAGAAGATCTGGCACGGGTGGCACTTCTTGACCGATTCGACACAATCTTTGATTAGTGTCGGCCAGAAGTAACCTACTCGTAGAATGACCACCACAGGCTCCAGTATGGCAATCGTTAAGCATGATAACTACTTCTTCGTGAGTGAGACATCGGTGCAGGATGCAATCTATACCTCTCTGATACAATGTATCATCGAGTATGAGATAATTCTTAGCCTGATGGCATATGCATCGACGCTCAACACGAGAAGCAGAGGTGGGGCACTTCAAAGTCTGGAGATAGATAAGTATATCTCTGTACCAGGGATCCAAAGAGGTGATCAGAAACATATCTCCTCTGATAGGCGACTCTTCGGGCACAAAATCACCTGACTCAACTGGAAGTTCCGAAATAAGTTCTGTGAAGACCAGTGACTTTTTGGATTTCACTGAAAGGAAATCTAAGTCAAACTCCTGGAGGACGAATATCCATCTACTAATATTTCCAACTATTATCCATCATGTCAACATGTACTGGAATGGATTCACGACAACAATGACGGTGATCTTGTGAAACAGAACATAATGACAGAATCATTGAACAGCATGAACTGTTGCCAATGCAAGTTTTTCGATATGAGAATAATTGAGTTTCGTTCCTACGAGACCTTGACTCAGGTAATAAATCACATATTCTGAGGACAGGTCATCCTCCTGAATTAAGACCGTGCCGATGGTTGACTCTTCTACAGCCAGGTATAATAATAAATATTTGTTATAGTTAGGTGACTGAAACAGAGGGGCAGTCATGAGGGCATATTTCAACACATCGAAAGATCATTAGGTGGCATCGTCCCAATGAAAAGGAATGTCTTTCTTAAGTAAGCACATAAAGCCCTTTGTGATCTCGACATAGTTGGCGATGAAACATTTTAAAAAGTTTGCCTTGCCCTGTAGACTTTGAAGTTGAAGGATTGTGTGTGGGGGGAGCAACTAAATTATTGCCTCAACCTTGAGAGGATCAACCATGATCCCTGTTGTTGATACTATGAAACCTAACAAACATCCTGACGTTATGCAAAAGATGCACTTGTTTGGATTTAAGCAAATCCGGAAGTAGTGACAATGCTCAAAGATAAGTCGAAGGTGTGTGGGATGATCCATTCTCTTGTGAGATCGAGATGCTAAATCATCTAAATAGGCCTCGAATATATGCTTGAGGTCATGGAAATAAAAAGACATGGCCCACTGTAAGGTCACTCCATCATTTTTTAGACCAAAAGGCATCTTACGATACGTGAATGTACCCCATGGATAGATGAATGTCGTTTTGTGTTGGTCTTCGGGTTTGATTTGTATTTGGTTATATCCCGAAAAACTATCCATGAAAGAGAAGGCCTCGCAACCCACACATTCACCAATTATCTAGTCGATGAATGGTGTGGGAAAATTATCTTTGGGACAGGCCTTGTTCAAATCACAGAATTCTGTACATACACGAATCATGCCTTGTTTTTTATTGACCAGCGCAGGGTTTTCCACCCATTGGGTCAAATGGATAGGATAGATAAAACCAGCTTTTAGCAATTTCTCAACTTCAACCTTAATGGTTGTTGATTTCCTGGGGTTAACTGGATGAATCTTCTACCAGACAGGCTTGGCATCTGGATAAGTTGTGATTTCATGTTCGACTATTTTTGGATCGATGCCTGGCATTTCCTCGTAAGACCAGGAAAAAACGTCACGAAATTATTTAAATAGATCTGTGTAGATTTGAATCTCTCCGGAGGAGCAGTCAGCTCTGACAAAAACATTCTCCACGATTCCAGGGGTTCTGGAGATATTGATCGGTATGGTTTCAGCGATGGTTTCCATATTACCCTCAGCATAGACCTCGTGTGTAGCTAAGGGATTAATAGGGCAAGACGTATCTCCAGTCATAGTCAAGGTGAATTCTCCAGCCTCGATTTTGCTTAACTCTGGGAGGAAGTATGATCTGTGATGAAGATCATCCCAGGATTTGTCTGGACTAGTCATTGCTTCGATTACTGCTTCATCAGAGGGAAAGACTAAGTTTAACGAATTTGTGTCAGCAAGAGAACCTTAAGCCCAAATAGGCTCTAGAAGCAGATCTAACTCTTATGCAGGAGTTGGATCTGGGTTGGCTGAAGCTTGCTAGACTAGGCAATGGAGAGAAAACGGGCTGTCCAATGGCCTTCGAACAGGCCAACAACATAACGCATGTTGAGGTGCGCTCATCAACCACCATGTGGAAAATATTTTGAGTAAAAGTTTTCGTGGGGTGAGCCACTACTATCTGAAACGCTACGTGGTAAGACAAATGAGGTTTTAAGTCAATTGTATCTAGCATGATGGTACCCAGATTACAAGTCTCGGTAGATCCTAAAGAGGTTAACAAAGATTTCCTCTGAGAAGGGCAGCTTTGGAGGACCTCCAAAGCGGACATCGCACAAGGGGTTTGAGACAAATCCTCCACCACAGAATAGTTATGGGTGGCCCTTGCGTTTGGGTTGTGAGAATATTTTTTGAACGCGCCTTTCGGGATGTGTGTCATTGTTTCGCCCAAAGTCTTCTCAATCTGTAGAGGAAGAGATGGGAGTTCAACTTCTTTACCCTTCTCAGAAGTGCTTGGGTTACTGTAGTCGTGCACTCTAGTCGATATAAAATCATCACCCTTCATCATATATACGTTCGCAGATGTGGGATTGTTCGAATATGGAGAGGGTCCTTGACAGCCCCCTTTTGCGCTTGTAGAGGCTTGGGTTAGGTTTTTCCCATGCTGAAATGGATTGGTTAACACAACAGGTTGTTGTTGTGTCACAAACTTTTGGGCCTCTACAAGTCGGGGACATAGGTGGGTCGGGTGGTCTTCCGTGCACAAGTTGCACGGATACCTCGCCTTTCATTTCTCAGTGTTTCCCCCGCCAGCATTATCAGTGGGTTTCTTATCCCCCTTACCCTTATTTTGTTGTTTTTTCTTTCCTTCAGGCTGCTAGGTGGCCTTTGGATTTGTCAATTGCACTGTGTGTACATCCGACGTTTTAGTAGGGGGAGCAGCCAAAAAAGTAGTTTGGTTGGTCATTGTGTGCTTTATAGACAATTGTTGCAATTGCTTCATCAGTTGCTCAGTGGGGCTTTGTTTGTGCTATACCAAAAATACCATCGTCTTGTGGTTCAGCTCTCTATCTATTTTTATCAAGTATTGAGTGTGGTGCATCTGGCAAGATCTCATATAATAAACCGGACTGAGAATAGATGAGCTCAAGTTGTTGAGCTCTCATGATGGTGTATTATTTGGAAAACACTCCTAAAGTCGCGACGTCTTTGGATAATTGTGGGACCAAAGACTTAAGGAACCACTCGAGCAGGAATGTTGGTGGGACTGGTACCTTAATTAAACTCTTACGGCGTATCCATTCTCATATGTGATCAAAGATATGGTCCTCTTTTGTCTGTGCGAAATTGGCTAGAAATTTTGTGTCAGCGTCGTATCTCACAGGTAATTGGAAATGGTTTAGGAAGGCCATTGCCAATTCGCCGAAGGAAGAGTATCTTGAGTGGTCGAACTCAATGTACCATTTCGTGGCACTCCCAATGAGAGTGCATTGAAACAATCGCAACTGCATGGAGTCATCTTTCAACAAGTTAGATGAGCACCAAAGGTGGAAGGTAGTCACATGATCGCCTGGATCTTCGTTCGACTTGGCCTCGAACTTTGGTATGTCCGAAGGTAACTTCATCGGCATAGGGGGGCCAATGTGGATCATGACAGATAGGGTCATTCAACAACCTTATCAAGTCTAGAAAATGCAAGGTTTCCAAGAAAGGTAGTTTGGGTTGTTGGTGATAACCTGGGAAAAAGGGACCTGGAGTTTGACTAGTACCAGGTTACCAGGAAAAGCTCAGCCGCTGGCTTGGGTTCTAGTAAAACCCATGGCCATGACCAGCGTACAGATTCTACATGTGAGGAGACATCATCGGTTGATTCCCAAAATAGGACATAGATGGATGGGCGTGCATTACATTCAAAGGACTTTGGGAAGGGTTTCCCCATGTCGATCCCGTGGGGATAGGAATAGTACCTTGTCTGGGGTTCCATTAACTGTGGAAAGAATTTCCCTAGATCGACATTCCTGACAAAGGAATGGATCCCTGCCAAGAATTCCAAGCCCCTGATGTGAAAGAAGTTCTTGGGGTTTCCCCCTGTGCAAGAATAGTACCCTACATAGGAATAGGATGTCTGAAATCGGGGTTGCCCCCAGTCGGGAAAGCAACTGACGAGAAGGTGTTGTTACCAAACACATCAAACAAAGAAAATAGTGTCAAACCTACTGACATATTATGCGAAGGCAATCCTTGACTCCCTGCTCCAAATAAACTATGGTGTGTAGGTGGTCCGGCGGATTGTTGATGTGTGCCACCGAGCGAAGGGGACGAAGGAGGTATGTGACCTCCCTCATAAGGGAAAGCATTAAAAGGAGCTAAAGTGCCCCCCATGTGACCTTGCAGAGGAGCATTAGAGCTCCCTGCCCCCAGACCTAAATTCTGTTAAGTGGAGTAGAAAAGTACAGGACTTGTACCTAAGCTACGCATCCCGTATGAGAATGAAGGGCCTGTCGCACTTGGTAGAAAAGGGGTTGTGGTCACTATCATAGACAGGATCGGACCACTGTGCGAGGTAGAGGTGGTCGATACCATGGTGGCTCGGACCGGTGACGGTGGGTTAGGAGGTGGAAACTCTCTTGTGGTGACAACTGTAGTGGGAATTGAAGAATTCCCACAGGGAGTAACAACATTTGTTTCCATTGCTGCATGCGACACTGTCTGGCACTCGTAAGGGTGAATCAGTACGATGATGGGTGCCAAAAGATCAGTGGTTGGAGTTTTAGGTGGACCAAGATCTTTTTCTCCAAAGTCTAAAATGGTCGTTTCCTCTGGATGTTGATCGGGCACAATTTCTTGTGACCCGATCGCTTCAAAAGACCCTTGTTGGTCTAGCTTTCGCCTTAGTGGTGGCGGGGGTGGCTCCAGTGTAACCATTGATAGGCCTAGAATCCTTTGTGACTGGAAGATATTGTGATCCTCCATTATGTGAGAAGATCAAAGACACTCTAGGGCTGTCTATTTGTTCAAAAAACAACACACACTAAAAAGTCCCTACAAGATAAAACAAGCAAACACTAAACTAATAGGAAGAACAGTTACAACAACCAACACTAGAGAAACTTACTGGTGCAAGTGAAACTCAAACATAGAAGCACCCTCTAGATATTCTCTACAAAGCGTGGCCCGATGTCTGTCCTAGGTACCGCGGTATACCTGCATAGTCACCTATGTATGTCCCTAAAAAGATAGGCAACTAGGTTGCCAGCGCACGAACAGTCACCAGGCGGGTACAGTCGAAAGTCGGGTAGACCACAATGAGTAGGGTATTGAGCCTAAAACTTGTCAAGGGTATCGAAAGAAATTGGTTTGGAATACAACTAAGGACATCGAACAGATTCGAGACCCACAAAGCTCCGTGGAAAATGCAATCGACAGAATCCCAAGACAATCCCTCTATATGTGTTCTCCACTACGATTGGTCCAACTTTGGAGGGGTTATCTCTGCTACCTTCCCGCACGTGACCTCCTGTTTATCCTCTGTGTTAGAGGGGGGTCCCAGATAACTTTCACGATACTAGACTTTGACACTCCCTAACTCAGACTCCAATGTTTGATTTTAATGGCCTTGAAGAGTTTCCTCTCCAACCTAATT
>JZKD02S0855963.1:40540-72266 GCA_000966675.3 Picea glauca
ATTTATATGCCTAACAATTATTGGGAAAAAGTTGAATGCTGAGAATCTCTTATGAGAATCAAAGAAGTCGGCTTCGCACAAAATTGCATCATAGCTGGTGACTTCAATACTACTCTTCATCAAAAGGAAAAAAAAGGAGGATCTATCGTAAGAGATCCTTTCAGAGAACACATGGAGGATCTAGTTTATGAGCTGGATTTGTTTGATGTTCAACCTAACAAAGGAAAATTTACTTAGAGTAATAAATGACCAGGAGTGGGCCACATAGCAATAAGACTAGACCGTTTCATGATTCACAGTTCTCTTCTCTCTTTCCCAGTCAACATGTCCTCCCAGATAATCCCTTGGGGTCTCTTCGACCATCGTCCAATAGCTCTCTCCTTTGATAAAGCAGAAAACCTCATCCCCATCCCTTTTAAGTTCAATCCCCTTTGGATGGAATCGTTGGATTTCCTCCCCCTGATTTCCTCTGTGTGGTCGAACAGGGTGGATGAGACCTCGATCTACATATGGGAACAAAATATCAAAAGAACTAAGGACGCTATAAAATAATGGATAAAAAAATCCCCCCCAAAACCCAGGGAAGATGCAGAAAAACATAAAAAGCAGCTAGCATATTTTCAAGAAGAAATGGAGACTAAAGTCATCAATAATAGCCATATTATGCAGGAGAAAGAATACTTCCAAAATTATATTAAATCTCTTCACAATGAAGAAAAAGAATGGAGACTGAAATCTCGATCCCTTTGGCTTCAAGCAGGGGACAAAAGTACCTCCTTATTTCATAAGCAAGACAAAGACAGACAATACAGGAACAATGTGGAGGAAATAAAGACTCAATCAAGGACTTCAATCAACTCCTTTGAGGATATTAAAAAATGAAGCAACCTCTCATTTCATGAAGCTCTACACCAAGGAAAGAGAAGACAACCAAGAACAAAGTAAACATTTCACTGAACATATCCCACGTTTGAAAAATGAAGAGGACAACAAAGAGATAAGAAAGGAGGTCATGGTGGAAGAATTAAAAGTTTTTTTGAATCAGTTCAATCTAGACAAAGCCCCGGGATCAAATGGATTTACTCTTCATTTCTACAAAATTTGTTAGCCAATCATAAAAAAAGACCTTATCCGTATGATAAGATATGTCCAAAAAACCAGTAGAATGGGAGGTGCAACCAATACCTCCTTCTTAGGATTAATCCCCAAGGACAAAAACACCAACACCTTTGACGAATTTCTCCCTATCTCTCTTTGCAACGTTTCTTACAAACTTTTAGCTAATCTTATAGCAAACGGACTAAAGCACTTACTCCCGCAACTCATTTTTCCAAATCAAGGGGGCTTTGTGGAAATAAGACAAATATGGGACAACATCATCTTGGTCCAGGAAGTGATTCACTCCAGCTTCAACAACAAAGAAAAAGGCATGGTTATTAAAATATACATGGCTAATTCTTTTGATCGGGTTAAGCATAGTTTCCTTTTTGAAGTTCTAACGAAATTTGGATTCAACCCCCCATTTATTGACTGGATTGGAGCCTGTATCTTCACCCCATGGATAGGCCCCCTAATAAATGGAAGGCCCACTCCTTTCTTCCAAGCCACAAGAGGATTACAACAAGGATTCCCACTCTCCCCAATGTTGTATGTCCTCATGGAATAATCTCTGAATAGAAGGCTAGAACACGAGAGAATTTATGACAATATCCCAAGCTTGAAGATAACAAGGGGGGTAAGAAGCATAAATAATTCCCAATTCATCGATGACACTCTATTTCTAGGAGGAGCCTCTCAAACTATGGTAACCCAATTCAAATTGGTTCTTGATCTATAGGGAGAAGCTTCAGGAGGAGTCATAAATAAACACAAAATCCAAATTTATGTTTGGAACATTAAAGAACGTATCCTGGAAAGAATCACAAATATTTTACAATTCCCCTTCTCCTCTGATTGGAAATTCTTCAAGTATTTAGGCACCCCTATCAACCTAAATTCCCTACCTAGGGAATCTTTGCAAGTAATCCTTCAAAATCTCAAAGATCAATTCAAAATTTGGGGAGAAACCTGGTTGAACCCAACATGCAGAGTGGTGCTTGTAAGTTCAATATTATCCTCCTTTCCAATCTTCCAATTCTCGGATCTCCTCACTCCAATAGGGATAAAAAAGGCATTGCCTAATATGATACGAAAATTCCTCTAGCAAGGGGGAAAAGAAAATGAAAAAAAATTCCATATGGTCAATTGGTCCACAATCTGTGCCCCAAAAGAAAATGGAGGGTTGGGAATTCATGATCTGGAAAAAATAAATATAGTCGTGGGTGAAAAACTCCTATGGAGAATAGTCTCATATGGAAATGACTGGTGGAAGAAGGCAATATGTAACAAATACCTCTCAAGAAATCGAAAAATAAGTTTGTATGTTGTCACAACTCAACAACCAGGGTCTCCTATCTGGAAACTACTCCACGCCTCCATCTCGCTTATAAGAAACCATCTCTTTTGGAGCCCAGGGAATGGAAAANATTTATATGCCTAACAATTATTGGGAAAAAGTTGAATGCTGAGAATCTCTTATGAGAATCAAAGAAGTCGGCTTCGCACAAAATTGCATCATAGCTGGTGACTTCAATACTACTCCTCATCAAAAGGAAAAAAAAGGAGGATCTATCGTAAGAGATCCTTTCAGAGAACGCATGGAGGATCCAGTTTCTGAGTTGGATTTGTTTGATGTTCAGCCTAACAAAGGAAAATTTACTTGGAGTAATAAACGACCAGGAGTGGGCCACATAGTAATAAGACTAAACCGTTTCATGATTCACAGTTCTCTTCTCTCTTTCCCAGTCAATATGTCCTCCCAGATAATCCCTTGGGGTCTCTCCGACCATCGTCCAATAGCTCTCTCCTTTGATAAAGCAGAAAACCTCATCCCCATCCCTTTTAAGTTCAATCCCCTTTGGATGGAATCGTTGGATTTCCTCCCCCTGATTTCCTCTATGTGGTCGAACAGGGTGGATGAGACCTCGATCTACATATGGGAACAAAATATAAAAAGAACTAAGGACGCTATAAAAGAATGGATAAAAAAATTCCCCCCAAAACCCAGGGAAGATGCAGAAAAACATAAAAAGCAGCTAGCAAATTTTCAAGAAGAAATGGAGACTAAAGTCATCAATAATAGCCATATTATGCAGGATAAAGAATACTTCCAAAATTATATGAAATTTCTTCACCATGAAGAAAAAGAATGGATATTGAAATCTCGATCCCTTTGGCTTCAAGAAGGGGACAAAATTACCTCCTTCTTTCATAAGAAAGACAAAGACAGACAATACAGGAACAATGTGGAGGAAATAAAGACTCAATCAAGGACTTCAATCAACTCCTTTGAGGAGATTAAAAAATGCAGCAACCTCTCATTTCATGAAGCTCTACACCAAGGAAAGAGAAGACAACCAAGAAAAAAGTAAACATTTCACTGAACATATCCCACGTTTGACAAACGAAGAGGACAACAAAGAGCTAAGAAAGCAGGTCATGGTGGAAGAATTAAAAGTTGTTTTGAATCAGTTCGATCTAGACAAAGCCCCAAGACCAAATGGATTTACTCTTCATTTCTACAAGATCTGTTAGCCAATCATAAAAAAAGACCTTATCCATATGATAAGATATGTCCAAAAAACCAGTAGAATGGGAGGTGCAACCAATACCCCCTTCTTAAGATTGATCCCCAAGGACAAAAACACCAACACCTTTGACGAATTTCTCCCTATCTCTCTTTGCAATGTTTCTTACAAACTTTTAGCTAAATGTATAGCAAACAGAGTAATGCACTTACTCCCGCAACTCATTTTTCCAAATCAAGGGGGCTTTGTGGAAAGAAGACAGATATGGGACAACATCATCTTGGTCCAGGAAGTGATTCACTCTAGCTTCAACAACAAAGAAAAAGGCATGGTTATTAAAATAAACATGGCTAATTCTTTTGATCGGGTTAAGCACAGTTTCCTTTTTTGATGCAGGAGCATCCACACCTCGTCAAGCGAGCCAACGCGTGGAGCAAGGAAAGACAACTGGGCAGCACCAACACCGATTTTGAAGCATGGTGATATTGTTGCGCCAAAACATTAATGCATGGTTTAATGAAGCACACTTGTATTGTAAGACAGACCTTGAGCAGATAAGCTCTCGTCCTTAGGTAGCTGAGGCATTTATTAGATTTAATGCAGGTAGATAAAATAATTAAGTCTAGATTAGACAGTTTTACTTTCGTGAGGGAAAACAGAATATAGGCACCCTCCTTTGAACATTGTATTATCATTCATTAGCATTCACATGAGGAACAGGAGCAAGAAGAGAGCAAGCAAAGAACTTGTGGAGAACACCCATGTACATATTGAATTAATAGACGAGAGACTTTGATTCAATTCCATGGCTGTGGTTATTTTCTGGGTGTTGTTGATATTATGCTGTTGCATAATTGCTTCTTGTTATGCCTTTGTTCTATATGCTGCGTATGTGATTTCATGGTAGGTTCGAAATCTGAGAGAATGAGGAAATGAGTTTCAATTGTTTCTCTGTTTGAGCCAGGAGATTCCTGCATAAAGTGCAGTTGAATTCATCTGCATAGAGTGCGTTGATGAGGCTTAGCAATTAAAATTTCGTTCTTGTTCACCCAGAAGTTGTTTTGGGTAGATATATCCGTGCAAGATGTGCGCAGGCTAGACAAGGTCTCAGAGTTACGGTTCTGAGCTAAGGCATTGATAGACTGTTGTTGCTGGAGTGCGCAGGGTCAGAAGTCCTCAACACTTAACGTGGTTGAAGATCATTCGCAAGGAGTGCGTGCAGGGAGTTTCCAGAAGAAGCTCAGAAGCTGTGAAAGCTCAGGAAAGAAAAGCCTTTGAAGTAGTCAAAGAGCAGTGGAGAGAACATTCGCGAATCGGTTGCAAGGAGAAGTGAGCGGGTTGGCGGACGGGTCTCTTATTCGGGATTTGCGTAAGGAGGAAAAAGTGGACGTGGGGTCTACAGTTCAGACGGAAGAAAGTTCAAAGCTCAGATTGGACAGAAGTCGTCGATCGAGATCACAAGGAGTGTGACTCAACTCATGGATCGGACGCATCGGGAGTTCGCGAGGGAAAACTCCTACTTCTCGTAAAGGGAGATCGTGAGATCGCGAGAAGCGAAGTCCCGACAACTTCGTGTATAGTGTGGGTCATAGTCGGGTGATGTAGCAGGTAATTTCGGGACTCCGGATCTCGGGAGTTGAAGGGTCAAGAGATTGGTCTCGCGAGTGGCGGGAAGCGAGAGGCGAGATAGAAAGTTTGTTGACATCTTGGCGTTTCGGATCTCGGAGGTTGGGACCCCGAAGGTATAGTGACGCGAGTTGCAAAGTCGCGATAAAGCGAAGTCCCGATCAACCGAGGGAAGGTCAGCATTGACCAAAGACATCGGGTCTCGGGGATCTGAGGGTCTAGTATTCAATTGTTGAACTCGCGAAGTCGCGAGAGCTGATCCTCCGATAACCCAGGAAAGGAGGATCGCGTGAGTGGAAGAGTCACTGTGGGTACGAAGGATTCCCGAGAGGGGATCAGAAGAACCTTTGAGTTCTTCGGGCCGAGGAGGAAGTAGGTCCTGGTGGGAGCGATCGTTCTCCAAGGAGTGACACGACTTGCGCCATTTTTGAAGTTCTAACCAAATTTGGATTCAACCCCCCATTTATTGACTGGATTGGAGCCTGTATCTTCACCCCATGGATAGGCCCCCTAATAAATGAAAGGCCCACTTCTTTCTTCCAAGCCACAAGAGGATTACAACAGGGATTCCCACTCTCCCCAATGTTGTATGTCCTCATGGAATAATCTCTAAATAGAAGGCTAGAACACGAGAGAATTTATGGCAATATCCCAGGCTTGAAGATAACAAGGGGGGTAAGAAGAATAACTAATTCCCAGTTCATCGATGACACTCTATTTCTAGGAGGAGCCTCTCAAACTATGGTAACCCAATTCAAATTGGTTCTTGATCTATAGGGAGAAGCTTCAGGAGGAGTCATAAATAAACACAAAATCCAAATTTATGTTTGGAACATTAAAGAACGTATCCTGGAAAGAATCACAAATATTTTACAATTCCCCTTCTCCTCTGATTGGAAATTCTTCAAGTATTTAGGCACCCCTATCAACCTAAATTCCCTACCTAGGGAATCTTTGCAAGTAATCCTTCAAAATCTCAAAGATCAATTCAAAATTTGGGGAGAAACCTGGTTGAACCCAACATGCAGAGTGGTGCTTGTAAGTTCAATATTATCCTCCTTTCCAATCTTCCAATTCTCGGATCTCCTCACTCCAATAGGGATAAAAAAGGCATTGCCTAATATGATACGAAAATTCCTCTAGCAAGGGGGAAAAGAAAATGAAAAAAAATTCCATATGGTCAATTGGTCCACAATCTGTGCCCCAAAAGAAAATGGAGGGTTGGGAATTCATGATCTGGAAAAAATAAATATAGTCGTGGGTGAAAAACTCCTATGGAGAATAGTCTCATATGGAAATGACTGGTGGAAGAAGGCAATATGTAACAAATACCTCTCAAGAAATCGAAAAATAAGTTTGTATGTTGTCACAACTCAACAACCAGGGTCTCCTATCTGGAAACTACTCCACGCCTCCATCTCGCTTATAAGAAACCATCTCTTTTGGAGCCCAGGGAATGGAAAATAATAAGGATCTAGGATGACCTCTATTTTGACTCGGGAATCCTTTCTAGTATCCCTGCCTTGGAATCATTCTGAGTCTAGCTATCTTCCTAGGTCTCATCTACGATATCTTGGAGTGGAACAGTAATGGTTGTTGGAAAGGTTGGAAATTGGGAGGAGTCCCTCATAATATGCTCAATGTCTCACAACGTTTCCTCATGAAAATAAATGGCTCCACCCCAATACACCTCCATCAAAAGGACATAAAAGGATGGGGTGCTACAACTTACACAGTGCGGGAAGGTTATAAAATTATCCTCTCCCAATCCCAACTTCTAGAAAAGTCAACCATTTGGAAGGAGATCTGGAGTGCAGATGAAATTCCCAAGATCAACATTTTCGACTGGAAGTTAGCTCATAAAAAATTATTAACAGGGGAAAATATGATCAAAAGAAGATTCATAGGGCCCTTCAGATGTGCCCTGTGCAATCAAAATTCAGAAACCACTGAGCATCTCTTTGTGAATTGAAATTTTTCTAAACATGTTCTACATATAGTCTACAATGAATTATCCTAGCAAATCTCCTCACCCACATCTTGCGGAAGTTTGATTGGAAAATGGAGCAAAGCATATAAAATTCCCTTATCCAAATTACCGACTTTTCGCAGCACCTGGAAGGCTTCAATAAAATTCGCCTGTTGGCAAATCTAGCTGGATAGTAATAAACTTATCTTTAAAGAGAAAAAATCTACCCCTTCCTTAGTAGCCGCTCATGCGCTATGAAAAATGGGTGAATTCCTTTCCTCGTGAAGATTCAAATTGATTACAGATAAGTGCTTGGAAAAATAAGAAGAAAATTTGCTGGAAAAAGTGAACCTCACTTCCCTCCATTCTACAAATTCTCCACTCAAATAAAGATGAGAAATTCAATTATCCCACCATGAGTATAATATCTGGTTATCATCACAAGAAGGACACATTTTGTGATTTGATGGAGCATCAAAGGGCAACCCAGGGGAGGCAGGTGTGGGAGGGGTGTTGTACATCCCTAGAGGACATAGGTGGCTAGATTTTGCCTGGAACTTGGGTATAAATTATAACAATATGGAAAAATCATATGTGTTGTACCAGGGAGTGTTATTAGTCCAAGAACATCATCTAAATCATATCAAAATTGTAGGAGACTCAAAAAATATAATTGACATTTTTTTTGGGAACCAACCCAAAAAATACCAAGCTTCAAAGAATTGTGGACTAGATCAAACTTCTCTTGTTTCCCATACATGTAAATTTCATCCATGTCCTCCACGGAAATAAAAAAGTAGTAGACAACATGGAAAACCAGGTAATTGGTTTGACCCCTGGACATATGAAATCTCAAGGGCAGGTCCACTTTGCAACTCCTCCCTAATAACTAAGCACTTCATCAACGTTTCACCACCTGGCTCCAGGATCCATGCAACCCGACACTTGGAGGGATTACACAAAATGAGAAATATTTTCAAGGGGCAAGTTCATACCCACAATCTCTCCTGGTTCGTGGGAAATCACAGGACATGTCCCTCAATCGTGTCCATGGAAAATTTTTGGCACGCCCAAGAAGCACAAAGTACACCACAACATTAAGCCAACCACTTCTCCACTTGCTTCGAAGACAATTGAAAATATTGTCATCATGGAATCATGGAAACTCAGGCAGTACAAACCACCTCAATTTATGAAAGAAACGTGATCCGTGGGAGCTTGAGAAGCCCCTTGCATTCATGCACTAAGGTAACTCCTTCCCAAGTTAAATATGATAGCTCGATTCTGCTCCACCATTATCGCCAATTATCTCTCCATTTCAGGGATTCAGTAATTTTGATTCTTTATAGAGAAAAGGATGAGAAATCTCTACAAATTCTGTCAATCAAGAAGGAGACATGTGGGTATGGTCTCTCAGGGAATCCGAGACATCGCAATTTGAATTTCATTGGTGTGGCTCCTGTCCAATTTGAAATTAGCATAGATTACAACGTCATGGCTCACGAGAACGCCCAACAACAAACTTGAGCGAATAGGGAGGAAGAGTTGGTGGATGAAAAATTCACCACCTCACAATGGCTCTCGCTTAGAATTGACTCTCACAACTCAACTCTTTCTTTCACTCTAGAAACACTAGCTCAACATCGGGCACTGATCGGACAACTACAAGATGAAGTGGATTGCATGCGTCATCATGGAGAGGCAATGGGAGTAAGGTTGGACTCATGATCTCCACAGTCCAGAGTCAAAATGATGAAGTAGGTAGAAGACCAGGTGTTAGTCCTTAACCTTGTTTTTCACTGATTGGTTGTCCTTAATCCTTGTTCTACCCATTTTTCATGATTTTTGTTAAACTTTGTTTTTTCCCTTCTTGGCTTGAAAGCTTGTTTTCATTCTTTTATGCACATTTTAAATGTTTTGAAGTTTTTAAAAGTCAAGATATGATATTAAAGGATTTCTATCACATCGCTTGTCCTTTCCTTTGTTTAAATTTTCAAATTTATCAAAGGGGAAAGGGCACTACAAGAATAGCGCTATTCTTGCAGCGCCAAGAATAATGATAGTTCTGCATGCGTCACCTTCCTAAGACCGTGTTTTAACACTCAAAATCATTGCTAGATGATCTACATATCTCTTTGTGATCTATTTTAGGTTGTAATTCTCATGATGACAACTAACTTGAAGGATCGGGTTGTACTCACCACCTTGACATCAAATCAACACGCCCGATTATTATTCCATATGAATGAAATCGTAATCCTCATGTTTTTAGTATGTCTATCATTCTATACATGCTTTGCAGCTAAATGGACAACTCTCAAACTTCAACAACCCTTGAAAGTTGGTGATCAAACCCTCGACATCCTCAAAAATTTTCTTCAGAATTGTATCAGTGTCATGGCACCCAAAAAGAGTGGGAAAATAACTAGGTTGGAGCCAGAAGGGACACAATTACTCGAAGACTTTTCTTAGATGGCATATAAGTTTAAAGATGTAGGCTGGTTCAACTTCTTCTCAACATTTTAGGGTCATGACGAGCAGATTTCTATGACCTTTGCACAAAATTTCGATGGTTTCGAATCTATGGTTGGTAAACTCCTCATGCACGTAACAGATCATTCCATAGCTAAATCTTGCAAGTTACCAGTATATGGGGAAATATGGTGGAAGAAAGAAAATTTAGTTATGGAGTTTGTAAATCAATTTTTAATTCCAGAAAAGCAAAACCCCAATTGGAGCCAAGACATCCCACACAGCTGGGTGAGGAAAGAATGATATACTGCTCTGTTGATCATTCACATGCATATTACATGCGAAGGCATATTTTCTCTGGTTCATCTTTATCATATTAGAATGTTAATTCATGTGAATGGTGACCACCCTCTTAACCTACCTTATTTCTTATTAAAAATACTATCTAAGATGTCTAAGAGGATTCAGTCACATCCTACGACAACAAAGAATATTATTTTTCATCAAGGGATGATCAAAACGTTGGTAGTCTTTTCTTTAAATGAAGTTCAGATATCTTGGGACTGGTTAGGTCAGTCACTAAAACCTAAACCATAGGAAACTAAGTATAAAACTGTTAAGGAGAATAAACTTGGAAAAGGTAAAAAGTCCTCTCAAGTCATTGATGTGTTGGTGAAAGAAAACTCCCCTGCAGCCAGGATAACTCATGTTGGTAAGAGAAAGTTACATACACAACAAGCAATTGGTGATTTTTCCATGGGTAAACTTAACAAGAAGATCACTACAAGTCGAGGTAAAAAACTTAAAATTGATGAAGAGATTGATGTCCAATTTGATCTAGACATCAAAGAGGAACTTGATGAACCCGAAGATTACACTAAAATCCCAGTCCAAAGTCTAGCTAAACAAAAGAAACAATCTACAGGAAAAAGGGTTGCAAAGGGTAAGAAACATAGTAAGAAGAAGAAACCTGTATCTAAATACCCTAGAAGAAATTCTACCAGGGCTGCAAATAAATTTAGGCTGAATTCAAAGGTTTTGTTTCATCCTTCTATCAAGAAGGAAAATCTTATTATCATAGAAGACAATTCAGAAGATACTAAGAAAGAGATCAAAAAACATACCTTGGCATCTTCTTCACACAGGTCAGAGGAGGAATCTGAAGAACAAAGGAAAAAAAATGTGAAAAGGGAAAATAGATTGCACAGTGTTCAAGGAGACCTGTAACTAGGTAAACCACAAGGTTAGTTTCAGTCACTGAATATACATTCAAAGG
The DNA here is from genome assembly GCA_000966675.3 of Picea glauca. Lineage (NCBI taxonomy): Eukaryota > Viridiplantae > Streptophyta > Pinopsida > Pinales > Pinaceae > Picea > Picea glauca. Next base: position 51,510 of record JZKD02S0855963.1, read on the forward strand.
CACATATGAAATTGAGGATGAGAAAAATGATCCTTTTCCAGAAATAGACCAGTTACAGGATTTTTCAGAAATTGAAAAATCAAAAAGTGTTGAAGGAGAGGGGTTTGGTAGTGGATCATATTCAAAGTATGAAATTAAATTGAGAAATAAACAAAATTCCATTGACCTAAATCTACCTCCTCCAGTTGAATAACACCCAGAGTTCAGGATGAACACAACAGAAAGAAGAAAAGACAAAAATCAAATACAGGAAATACTCTGTTTTTCCTGTTTTAGTCCTTATCTTCAAGAGCAGTTTCTGAAACGATGGAGATGAATTAGTTGAAACCAAAAGAGGTTTTTGTTGGGAATAAGCCCCTTCACAAAAAATCTCTCTGTTTTACACAACTACCACAATTTAAAGGGTTCGAATATATGTTTGGGGCCTATTTTTTAGAGATTTTACATTAAATGATTTCCTGTTTTAGTGACCAATTTTGGGCGAGGTTTCAAAGCATATGGAGATGAATTTTTGGAAACAAAAAGAGTTATTTTTTGGGAATAGGACCATTCACAAAAACCTCTCTCGGAGTTTACACAACTATCACCCTTTGGGAGATACGAAGAGACTGTTGGACCCTATTTTTCAGGAATTTGTCAGATTTATTTTCCTAAAAGAATATCACGGACAACAGTTGACAAACCACCTCATCAATTCGACTTGAAGATCAGATATGATCTTCTCCTTGATTATTTGAAGCAAAAAACTAAATATAGACGAGGAGGTTTTCAGATCCATTTCTTTTGGATCTTGATACATATGTATTCTTTCTATATAAACAGGGTAGAAGGAGAAGTAAAAGGTTGATTAGTTGGGATTCAAGGGCTACTTTTGTAAAGAATCCATTGTAATACAAGAATATATTTTTCATATTAGCACTAAATGGAAAAGAAATTTTGATGGTCAGATCTTCTTTTCATATTTTTATCTATTTATTTTCCTACTTGAAAACATTTATTCTTTTGCAAATCATATGATTTCTTGACTGTGAGTGACACAGTGAAAATTTTACTGTTTTTGTTCATAATTAAGATTGTTTTCAAGTACATGTTCTTGTTTCTTAATGATATTTTGGAATGAGAAATCCATGTGTGAGTTGACAAATTAGATACTCACATACCTTCCTTTCTTTATTTACCTTACCATCTAATCTGTTAAAATGTTTGTCATTTACTAAGCCAGTGGGATGTTTACTTGCTTTTACATTGATCTATATATTTTATTGAATCCTTGAGCCAACTTTCAACCATTTTATAAAACCTATTCAGAAAACCCTTCATAAAGACCATTGCAATAAATTGATGATGCCCTAGCTTTCCCTCTAACAGTCAAGTGCAACTTTAGGGAGTAACACCAGGAACAAGTGAAGTTCTTCTAGATTTGAATATTTCTCTACAACCACCTCCTGAGGAAAACCCTACACAAGAAGGCCAGTAAGATTGAATTTTGATTTTGTAAGCCAATTTAAGGCATATGTTCACTCTTTTTTTGAATAGTTTTAGGATAGGAACAATTTTACTTCTAGCAATTCCATCTTGAAAGTTTGAAAGGCACATTTTTACTTGTAATTGAAATAAAATCATTATCGGTTTACCCTATTAACCAACCATTGCCTTTGTAATGAATGATCCTGGTCGCACCTTTTATAAATATAATCTTCTTTAGATCATGTAAAAAAAACAAGAAATATAGTCCAACAATAGAAAAATGAATGCCCCAGTATGCACCAACATTTTGATGTAGGATCATCCATGGCTTAGACCACAATCCTCCACAAACCAGAATATTTGGGTTTTTTCATTTATATTTACGCTTGTATTGTGATATTCTTTGTTTAGCATAAGTTGCCAACAACATTGGTTGTTGAGGTATAGCATGAAATACAACCATATGGAGAGGTCCATGATATCTTAATACATAATGTCCATATTTCATGTCCAAATTTGAATGCATTTTCTAGCCCCTGTGTGCATTTTCATAACCAATGATGCATTTCTAGAGCTAGTGAAAAACATGTAAATCAAACGAAATGCATATTAAAAGCTTAATAATTTGTGGATGGAGAATTTTTTGAGAACTTGATCATATGGGGTTGTAGTCCACTTGAGATAATTTATGCTTAAACCGTCATATTGCACCATAGGTGATTATGTAATGTAAAGTCTGCATCTTTCTAAGCCACTCTGGCTTGATTTTTCCTTCGGTGTAATGTGGCAAATTTGTGGTATTTTTACACAACAATAACATTTGTTTTATTTAAAGTGGAAATATAACAATGTATATAGATCAAGAATGTTCTAAGGAACACTAATAAATTTGGAAATCGATATTTTAAACTTTAAAAATCTTAGGCATGCATTTTGGTAGAAACAAGTTAAAACATGCAAAAACAATGAAATAGCTAAATTGGCAAATTGCACCTAGAGATTAGTTTTGAAAATATGTGACATGCATTTCGTAGGCAATATCAATTCATCCATGTTATTTTGTATTCTACATGGAAAGCATTTAAGAGTGTCATATGTGCATTTTTTAACCCCACTTGGGATAAATTGAACTCTATTTATTTTGCCAAATTTCAAATTTTAACAACAATGAGCATTTTAATCAACTAGAATGCATGTTTAAGCTTACAAAAAGATATGCTATGGATGGTGGCATGTCTTCCATGCCTCAGAAACCTTCAAAAGTGCATTTATAATGCAAGGAGTGAATTTTATTTATATTATGCATGTATTCTACTTTTCTCTATGAAGAGCAATGATGTAACCAGTTATAGATTGATCCATTTTGGGCCTCTAACTACCATGAAGTTCCCCAATCTTGTGAGTAAGATCAAAGAGACAATCTAGGTCATGGATTTAGCCCAATATCCTTTTATGAAGAAAAATGACAACACACCTCATATTTGAGGAGATGGAGGTTCAAATTCTTCCAAAAGACTACATCCATGACTATTGGCTCCTACAAACTAAGAAACAAACACATTGCAAATAAAATCAAACAATAATAACAAGAAAAATTGAAAATTAAAAAACAATTTTTTTAACGAGTGAAAGAATATTAAAAGAAACCCTACAAGATAGGTATTTTCATACATCCCTGGCATTGTTCCTTCATGAATACTAATGTACTATTACATGTGTATCTATCACCATGCCTACATCATTAGAAATATAACTATTCTCTTTTCTTTTTTTCTACTGTTCATATATTTTGATGTCATTTAAAATCCCATTTTTATCTTTTGAACAATGTTCAAGAGTTTTTCCATGTCTAGTATGGCTTGAAAAAGGGTTATCATTAAAAATGTATAAGATATTGTACTTCATGTGCAACTTCAATGACTCCAATTCTTTATCTAYGACAATAGAAATATAGCTAATATCTTTTCTCTTTTCATTATTGTTGTTCACATATTTTATCATAATTTATTACTTTTATTTGTATTTTTCCAAGATATTMTTTTCCTATTTGTGAGTTTTGATRTGCCTAATGTGGMTTGSAAAATGGTTACATGAACAATGCATAGGCTATTGTAATTMTAATGTGCAAAAAGTGGCCCCAATTCTTTATCTATGCCATATTGTAGGTTCTCAATACCAAAATATTTAAGTTAATGTCCAATTCAAGAAATGTTTGTATTGCTTTAATACCATAAATYTTGTTTCAAATCTCACCCAATCGAATATCAAGGTGAACATTGAACCATTATGATGTTATTCATTTATAATATTTTCAATAATGTCTCTACCATTGTATATTATTTTCCATTCCTATGAAACAATTGAAGTCTTGTTTCTCCAACCCACTACTAAAATACATGGCTTCATTGTCATATATTTGCATCACAGATGCCTTGTTAACATTGTCTAAAATGTTGTTGGGCCCTTCATTTTGTTGAATAGAAGTTGTGCACAAGACATTGCAGCTTCATTTTGGAGAACAAAAGTTGTGCAAGCTATTGAGGAGCTGGACAATGGACAAAACAAAGAAACAAAAAGCGGTTGGAAGGACGACGCAACACCAAGATTGAGGAAAGAAGTTGCAACAAGATCAAGAAGAGGAGACAAATTATGGGTCCTCAACCAACAAACCTAAAAGATCAAATTATATATATGAAACCGATAGGATTGTAAAGGGGTTAATGGGTTGTGGTATTGTTATTGTTTTCTAGGATATTGTTGCTATTGATGTTATGACGAGAGTCATTGTTGTAATAGGTTATACTATTAGCATAAATACGTTTAGATGATCTGGGTCAGAACCATACTATCAATGTATCAGAGTTCTGTATTAGTCTAGATGTAAAGGAGCAGAGACTGTACTATTGTCTCATATCTGATGAAGAACATCCTCTGAGCACTTGTGTATGAGGAACAAGCTGTGAGAAGGACCTGATATGTTAATATATTTGGAGGCCTAAATTTTGAATATATATCCTGTGTATTTCTCCCTAATGCATGAATGTAATGTTGTTATGTATTATCTTTATGTCTGATATGCCTAAATTTTTCTTTATGAATGGAAACACAACTTTGTTTCTTTATTCATAGTTAGGAATTGCTCCGAACTGTTACAGGTTTAGTCTATCTTGCGCTAGGCTGTAGTGAGAATTGATAACTCAGAGGTATGTCTAAATATTTTCCTTACCCTTCCCTCTCTTTCTTGTCTCGGTTGCGCTTCGGGTGAGACTTCTTACCTTCCAAGAAGATGAAAATTCCAACGCTCTAGACTACTTCGGTACCTTTTGTTGGTAACTCAAGAAGGACCCTGGTCCGAACACTTTTGTGCCAACAAAATGGTTCTGTTGTCGGGATCAATGCTTTAAAAAGGGAACCTGTGAGGAGAATGCTTCCATGGATCTATAGATATGAGATTTGAAAATGGTGGGAAAGAAATTGTGACACCTTTATATGGAAAAAAGCAGAGTTGCGAGGTAAAAGAGAAAGGAATACAAGAGATTCTATCTTTTACTCAGAAAGATCGAGTGACTAGTATGAGATATTTTGGGTTAAATTTTCAGAAGAACTATTCCATTGGATAGATCGGCTCCAAGAAGCTCCATAATTCAAAGAATGTGTAAAGAAGACTTGTATTTGGGATACATAGAAGATCGCAACACTTCATCAGTTGGATCACCAGATCACGTGAGCAATCGATTTCTGGGTTCATACGACTCATGAGGGATACATCATTGAATTTGTTGTTGAGAATCACCAATCTTTTTCACGAGCAGAAGAAATTTTCAAGAAAGGTGCATGTGGAAGATTGTTGAGGGAAATTCCCCTGTGAATCAAAGTATTCTTGATGGAGGAGGGGATGATAACTATTCCCTCGACTGAGATAAACACCTACGCTTGGGGTAGGGTGATTTTGGGGTATGATCATGACCTGAGAGGGGGAAATGGTTCTTTGAAATATGGTGGAAGATCAAGAAACAAATGCAAGAAATGAGTGATCCTTAAGGAGAGCCTCCATTGTTGAGAAGTGGTGGCGTGGAAAGGTAAATAAAGCAGCGAAGTAGTTCGAGGTGTTGCAGAACGAAATCAAATCAAGAGGAACAAATGAAAGAAAGAAGGAAGAATTGAGGAAGTTAAGAAGACAAGAAAGACTGGCCATTCTAAGATTGCAGAGAGATGCTCAGAGAGGAAGGAGTCCCTAGATGGGTGGACGATAAGAATAAGTGGAGAAGCAAGGGAAGATGAAGCAGGTATGGACATTGTGGGAGATCAAGAAGATTCAACAGACTCTAAGTATTTAGGATTGTGTTTTGCAGAATCTAAAGATTTAGCTCTCACATCCACACATGCACTCAATGGATCCAAAGGCTACATTCCTCTAGGTATTATTTGAGATACATAGCATGTTAGGGAATGTCATGAGTTTTCTATTTTTATTAAAAAAATTGAATCATAAACCTTTTGATGATGATGTTTGAATGCAAAATATGGATTAGGTGGATGTGTTACAACAAAAGGTGATGTTTATAGCTATGGGGTAGTGCTATTGGAGATGCTCACTAGAAAGAAACCCACCCACAACATGTTTGTGGAAGGAATGAACTTGCAGAAATGGGTGGGTAGTGGTTTTCCAAATCAAGTAAGGGAAGAAATGGCTAAGATTCTATTGAGGAGGACTAGTACCGTCACTGAAGAAGATAAGGAACTCAATTTCCTCAATCACCTTCTAAACATGGGTTTGCTCTGCACAAAAGAATCCCCTGAAGGACGACCTACTATGATCAACATTGTGGGTATACTACAAAACATCAGAGATACATTTTTTACAGTTGCAAGCATTCTGAAATTCCAATCAAATATAACACATTTGCTAGGAAGTACAAGTGTTGTTCACAACAACGTTGGTGAAGGAAAAATTTCTTCTACATTCTAGTATTTTGTAAGAGAGAAATGGTTGTATAACTAAGCCATAAAGTAATTTGAGTCTATTGTCATTAGTTCCATGTAGTTTAATTATAAATCCCTTCTCCTTCTTTGGGTGACCTATTTGTTTGAGTCTTATTCCCCTTTCCTTTCTATGCATGTTCATTGTTGGGTACACGTGATTGTAAAAAATAAAGGTGCATATGCATGAAGAACTTTTTGGAAATGTTTCTACAACAATAAAATCCCCTATCCTTATCTTATGAAAACTTTATGCATATCAAATCTTATTTGTGTTGTTACGACCATATAAATATACCAAGATATTTGTATTTGTTTTAAAATATTAAAGAGGAAGTCAATGCTTTTGTTTCCACAATGATTCATTAAGTTATGAGTTCAAATAAAAAGCAAGAACGTGTTGAGGAACATGATGTTTTCTATACTTTTTAAGATATTCAACATGTTCTTCCTTTACTCCAACACTTTAAAGCTAAAATTGTGGAACAAGATCAATTGATGCATGGCACAACTATTTTATTTTGAAATTTGTTAGGAATTACATTGGACAACTAACTTTCATAAATCTATGAGAAATTTCATTGACACCCTACTTTCTAAAAGAATTAATAAGTAAAATTCAGTTGAACAATTATTATGAGTTGAAGATTTAAACTTTGATAATACACACGTTCAATTATTTAAACACAACCAACTCTTTTTATTCATATTATTTTTTTGGGTAAGTAAAACATTCTTTTAAAAATACATAGTGTTACAAAAATATTCACTGGAAAGAGAGAGTTTGGAGCCTAACTAAACTAGTTTTTTCAAAATAATCTAAACAACTTGACTATGACACTGTCTAGGACTAATCACAAGAGGATTCTTTAAAAAAAAACATACATTTAAGCCTTGCAAAAACAAATTTTTACAACTGATTGCAAAATAGCTAGACTGACATAAAAGCAAACTGAAACAGAAACTAGTGGCTTCCAATAATGAAATGGAAACACATTTCCCCCCTTCTTGACAACTCTACTAGAGCTATATTAGATTCTTCTCCCCTCCACCTTCCTGGGTGTTGATGAAACAAGACCATTGGGAAAATACAAGTTGGTCTTTAGATATAGTTCACAATGCTTTCTTGATGTTCACCATGGTTCTCTGAATTGAGGGAATTTCCTTCGACGCTTGTTGTAATATATTCTTTATTGTACCAAAATAGTTCTATAAGATGCTGGAATTTTGCATCCCTGCCACTAGTTTGGATAGGATGTTTCACAAGTGCCCCATTTTATTCACAAAGGACCTCATTAATCACATATTCTCTTCTATTATTTACAACATTTTCCAAATCCTCCAGCCCCTTTACAGTTTCCTCAGAGGGGAATTTCTCTACAGTTTGTGATAAAATTGGAGATATATTTGCAGAGATTCATGAGAAGAAGTATCTATGGATGAACCTTTATGTTTGTATTGCTCAATTGGAGTTATGATCACATGTCTTTTGGCTGTGAATTGTGGAGAAGTTTATCGAAAGTGCTTATTGTGGCTTCCTATCTGCTCATGCTCAACCTCCTAGTTCCATTGGATAGATAACAAAATCAACATCCCTTGAAATTGCCACCACTTTCTAGGTGTCTGCTTTAGTCTTCAAATCGAGCCTATCAATATGCTCTACTAATAGATCTCAAGGAAGGAAAATTTTAATAGATATAGTGTGGTAATTGTATTAATGTTAGTAAAGTCCAGTATTTGATACAAAAGTGTGATATTTGATCATTTAGAAAATTTTCACAAGATTTTATAGTTTGAACTTATTGGATCCTTTTTAGTTGATAATATAATTGGATGCTTTATATACAAATAGCATAGAAACTCCAACCATTATGTTTGAGGAAGATGAGATGGATATCTATTTATTTCCTTTTGTTTTCTAGTGTGTTATGAAAATCTTTCTATTACTCTTATATTTTATTTATTTTTCTAGTGTGTTATGAAAATCTTTCTATTACTCTTATATTTTATTTTGTTTTTTGGTGTGTTATGAAAGTCTTTCTATTAATCTTATATTTTATTTCATTTTTATTATATCATGACATATTTTTGTTCTCTTATTTTATTCTCCTGGTTAATCCTTTTGTGTTTTACAAATTTCAATTATATAATAGTTGACATCCTCATCTCAACATTGCTTCTGATTAAGAGGCTCTACTTAGATTCATCTTTGTAATCAGTGCATATCTAATTCCTTCCAACCTATCCTTACTTATTCATATACCTTCTTCCATTTGATTTCCGTTCTTGCCAGCTTGTATTCTGTGATGATTGTTATTGGTTGGACACCAATGAACTCATTGACATTGACAAGCCTTCTATTTGGGTTCATACTTTCCTAGAGTGGATGTTGGGCCCTTTGTTTTTGGGTTGAATATTGTGCAAGAAGGGCTACAGTCCCAGTTTTGGTTAAACATGAGTTGTGAAAGCTACAAAAAGAGTTGGGAAATGGAGCAAGTAAAGAAAAATAAATTGGTTGAAGAAAGGGACAATGCAACATCAGCAAGGGAAAAGCAGTTACAAAAGAACAAGAAATCATGTGTGCCCAAAGATAGAAGATCCCACTTAGCTTAGATATGAGATGCATATTATTGTAAAAGGGTTGGGGTTTTAGCTATTGTTGTTGGTTAACTGATATGGCTAGGCTGGATATTGTGGTTTGGTGTAGTCGAAGAAAGGTTCTGTAAATGTAATTTGTATACAATTTTGGGAAAAAAGGGTAGATAGAGCTATGTGACATGAGTCTGGAGTCAGAAGTTTGTAATAGAGTACTGATTTGTATCTCTGAGATTGTATCCGATAATCTCTGATGATAATAGATGAAGAAGGACCCAAAATTTTGAAATGTAATGTGTCATTTTGTGTTTATACTTCTGAATTGTCTCTTTACAATACTTCTTTATGATTGATAAGATCAATATGGTATCTCTGTTTACAAATGCTTTTCGCAACTTGAGTATCTTTAGTTCCAGTATGGACGAGTCCAGATCTGTTCTGTAGTTAGTCTATGTTTCACAATATCATGGTGAATATTGAAGGTTATGGAAACCCACCTAAGTATTCTCCTTGCCCTTCCCTATATTTCTGTCTTGGTTGCGCTTTGGGTGATACTTCGTCTCTTCGAAGGAGATGAAAATGCTAACGCTCTAGACTACTTGGTGCCTTTTGTTGGTAACATGAGAAAGACCCTAGTCTGACCAATTTCGCACCAACAAAATGGTTACGTTGTCGGGACCTATGTTAAAAGAGAACCTGTAGGGAGAATGCTTCCGCAGATTCATAGATCTAATATTCACCACTGGTGGGAGAAAAATTGTGACAAATTCATATGGAAAGAAACAGAGCTGAGAGGAAAATATGTGAAAGATACATCAGAGGTAGTCTTTTACTCAAAAATATCGAGTGACTAGTACGAGATATTCTGGGTTAAGTTCCCGGAAGAACTTTTCCAATGGATAGATAGGCTCCAAGAATATTTGGAATTCCAAGAACGATTCATAATAATTGCGCTTGGGATATAGAAAATATTGCAACATTTCATCGACTGGATTGTCCGGTAACACGAGTGATCGATTTTTGGGTCAATACAACATTAGAAGGATAAATTATCGAGTTTGCAGCTGAGAATCATCAATCTTTTTCACAAGCAGAAATGGATTTCAAGAAAGATGCAAGGGGAAGACTATTGAGAGAAATCCCCATGTGGATTAAGGTTTTCTTTATGGAGGAGGGGATGTTATCAATGTCCTCGATTGAGATGGCAGCGTAAACACCCTCGCTTGGGGTGGGACGAGTTTGGGGTGGAGTCATGGCCTGAGAGAGGGGAGGGGGTTCTTTGAAAAATGGGGGAGAAACAAGAAATGGAATCAAGAGATGCGCGAGCCTTGAAAAGAGCCACCATAGTTGAGAAATGGTGGCATTGTAAGATAAAGAAAGTAGTAAAATGGTCCGAGAAGTTACATAAATAAGTTGGACTAGGAGAATTAGAGGAAGGACAGATGGAAGAGTTGTGAAAGATGGGAAGACAGGAAAGACTGGCCAGTCAAAGATTAAGTGAGAGAGAAGTGCAGAGAGAAATAAGTCCCCAGGAGGGTGGAAAGGAAGGAGAAAGTGTAGAAGAAAGGGAGAAGGAAGATGACATGGATCTTGAAGAAGAAAGAGAATATTCATCCCCAATGCCAGGAAAGATCGGGAACTCGACTAAAGAGACTGCTCCATAGGATGAGAACGATACCCCCCAGATCAAAGAAACCCACCCCGAATCACCCATACCCCAAGTTTCTTCTATACAATTGGTAAATTCTATACTACCTTCTTATGTTATTCCTGTTCCATTACAGTCAGTCAGTCAGTCACAACCGAGAGGTGCGAATACTGGGAGGATATTGGGATCCCCTGGTAGATTGAAACCAGGACCATTAGGTTTTATTTTGGTAGGAGGAGTAAGATCAATAATGGCTGGTAACTCTAGAGGTTTGATTGTTCGATACCCAAAATTTTTGGGTAAGAGAGACAAAGATGTTGAGCAGAATTGGTTCTTATGTGATGCAATCTAGAAGTCCAGAGGGACTTCAGATGCAAATAAATTGGTTGAGTTCCAGACTACTTTAAGAGGTCGTGCTCTCAAATGGTACATGAATGCCATTGATCTAGGAGTACCAGGAGTGCAAGGTCAAGCATTCACACTTGACCAGCTACGGACAAAGTTCATAGTGGAGTTTAAGCTACCTCAGTCAGAACAACAAGCTCTATCTGAGTTGCATGAAATTTAGCAAAGGGAAGGTGAATCGGCCTAGGAATACAACCAGAAGTTTAAAGATGCTATGGGGAGGTTAGTGCATCCAATTCACGAGGAACATCAAAGAGAATGGTATATCCAGAGATGCTACCTCTGACATGGATTATGTTAACGCAACAACGGATAACCACTTTGACAGATGTCTTGGAATAATCAATGAAGATTGAAGCCATGGAAAGATATCCAGGGAGCCTAAGAGTGACCAGACCCCCAACATATGTAAATTTGGCACAACTACAAGGGAAAATATCAACGCTTATAGAGAAGATTCAAGAATTGACGATATCCAGACCAGGACGACTGCAAGTCTAGTTTACTAGATGTTACACAGAAGGACATCTAGTGAATGAATGTCCATGAATGAGGGGAATGGGACCTTCTCAGAATCCGATGGGGCCCTCACCAGGACCCATGGGAGGAGTACGCAAGTATATGTGAATTTACCATTTTATACCCCAACCCCATATCATGTTTTTCCAGGTAATCAAGCAGTCCCATCAATTGAGTATTGCAAGATTTGTCGAATCCATGGGAATGGGCCAAGACATTGCCCCATTATTCAGAAGTATTCAATAGTTCCAAATACTGTGAATTGTGAGTTTTGAGCATCTACCACACATGCTACAAATTAGTGTAGAGCGTTGGATGCACTTGCGGATAGGCTGGATCGAAAATCATTCAGGGTGAATGAAACCCCTCAGGGATGAGGAAGAGGTCGTGGAGGTGGAGTTGGGGGAGACTTTAGAGGAGGAAGAACCTAGGGAAGAGGACCAAGTAGATTCTACAACTGTGACAAGAAAGGCCACATGTCTAGAGATTTTCCTCATCCGAGGCAACCCTGGTGATCTCACTGCAGAACCAATGGGAACACAATTGAAGACTGCCCATAACTAATTGCAAAATGAGAAGACCGGGTATATCAATGAGGAACTAACCTCATCAGTTCAGAGATAAAGAGAGTTATTATAGGATAAATTCCCAACCTTAATATCGTAACTCGAGGAGGGGCAAAGACCGACGCTGATGCTGGTGATTTACCTTACATCCATAAAGCAGCACCTAAGGAGGACATGTATGATCCTCTAAAATAGAAGTTATTCTTTAAAAATTTCGTAGAAGTATTTCAGAATATCCCTAGCCCTGATATGCAAGAGAAACACCCTCAACTTATCACTTACCCTAGGATCGTGCAAGTCCCTGCTTCACCCCCTACACCTAGAAACCCTGTAGTCCTGAGGAGACAACCCGAGGAACCACAAAATGTAGTCAAAATTTGGTTTCAATTATTTTATGATATTCTTGGGAATGACTAGTTGATAGAAAAGTTGTGCAACACACTATACCTAGTTCTAGGGAATGAAGAATCTCCAAAAACAAGAATAAGGACTAATCTTCCTGAGAAGAATACTTAGAGAGTGTAGAGAAGGAAAGTACGGATTGGAAATGAGTTTAGATTAACAACCCAGCTAGATGAATTTGAGATTAAGGATGTCATGTTAGATCTAGGATCTGATATTAATATACTACCTAAAAATACTTGGGAAGCCTTAGGAAAACTGCAATTGACATATTCCCCAATCCAGCTAAGAATGGCCAATCGGTATATTATTTTCCCAAAAGGAAGACTGGAGAATGTGGAAATAGATGTTGTGGGAGTGAAGACTGTAGCTGATGTTGAGGTGATCGAAATCATGGGGGGATAAGGACCCTTATCCTACACTACTTGGTATTGATTAGGCTTATGACAAATATATAGTGATTGACATAAAGAAATACACTATGACATTTGAGGCAGATGGAATAAAAGTAGTTCAACCCTTGGATCTGTATGTAGGCCCTTGATACACGGAGCCAACAGACAAAAATATGGAGGGAGAATACTTGGATCAGTTGTACATTGTGACAACAGGAATGAGAGAAGACTACATAAATCCTATTGTTGATGGATTAGTAAGTTGGAGGAGCATGCAATCAACGGATGAAGATTCAAAACTTGCATTTGACAGTTGGCAACAAGGTTCATATGAAATATTTTCAAGAATATGTGCAATTGTCAGAGAAACTAGATGGGTGGGAGCCAAGGTAAGAGAACACCCGATATATGATGGTACCTCAGGACTTGACAATTTTCTATTCAACATGGAAGAAAAGGTAGTGGAGGATCAAAGGATCTCAGTGTTGGATTTAACCCTCCAGGACACCCCTACCAGATGGTGGGCCAATCACAAAGCCTTAATTGCGAACTGGGAAGATGTGAAGCAAGATATCAAATATAGATTTCAAGATAAGGAGCAACTGGAATCAGAGATGCAGATGGATTTCCAATTTGTATAACTGTTCAACGGATAGTCTGATCCTAAAGCACATATTGAACAATGCGTGAGACAATGGAAAGTTGTGGAAATACCATATTGCTTCTGGGTTCAAGTATTTTTCCATTCACTAGGTCCAATTATGAAATCTTGGTACATACATGAAGAAACCAAAAGACAGACCATCGAATGGAAAACATTGGAAGATCACTTTTGCAATGACTTCTTATTTACAAGTAAGTACCTTGAGCTTAAAGTAGTCCCGCAGAGAATTAAAGAATTCCTTTTTACAGATACTGGTGAACGGAAATCAGACCTAGTGGTATGTGCAAAGAAAAACCAATAACTTCAATCTAACCTTCAACTAAACTTGGACAAGAGACCTATAGAATTCTATAAGATTGAAAATGATTTGGAAAGCCCAGATGATTTAGAAGAATTGAGAAACTTAGCCATTAAGGAAGCAAAAGGAAGCCTAGAAATCCAGAACATTATACCCAGCCAAACTGATGGTTCTTATAATTATCCATTGAAGTTGTGCAAAGTCAATATAGGGACCACAGAGCAACCTAAGATAGCTATGGTGGGAGATTACTGGGATGAACAAACTAGCCAAGAAATACATAGCTTGTTGTGAGAGTATGAGGACTTGTTCCCAAAGACATTTTCAGAGCTAAAAGGGATTAAAGGAGCCATGGGAGAGATGAAAATTAAAATAAAACCAGGATCAAAGCCTGTAAGGAATAGACCATATCACCTTAACCCTAGAGTAAAAGAGAAGGTTAAGAGGGAAATAGACAAGATTCTGGAAGCTGGACTTTTTTTTGCAGTGGAAGAAGAAGAATGGGTTAGCCGGCCAATAGTCATCTAGAGAAAGAAAGGCACAAAGGAAATTGGGGTCTATGTCGACTACATAAGCCTTAATTATGCCTGTGTGCATGAACCGTTCCCAAAACCTTTTACTGATGAGGTGCTAGAACATGTTGCGGGGAAATAATATTACTCATTCACAGTGGATTTTGTGGGTATCACCAAGTAAGGATTGTTGAAGAAGACAAAAAGAATACTGCATTCAAAATAGAATGGGGGTCATTTGCATATAATGTGATGCTCTTCGGCCTAAAGAACACCCCTACAGTTTTTTCCCGGATTGTAATAGTAGCTTTTCGAGAATTTATCCACAAGTTTATGGGTAAAATCATGAAGATGGGTAACACTTTTTCTTGTTTTATGAGAAAAAAAACTGTATTTTCACAAGTTCTTCAACTTCCGGCATACAAAAGTATTTTTTATTTATTTATAATTTCACTTTACAGTAAAAACAATACTTGTGAAGAATTTTGTTAGCTTTCCAATGATTATTTTTCAATTTCTTTTTATTAAGATTTGATATGTCAATTTGACAATTGTTTAACAGTATGTTCCTTAAACATGAAAGGAATGATAATGAGTTATTTTTTCCTACAACAATGTATCTATTATTAAACTTATGCTTTTAAGAAGTGAAATATACTGCAACAATTTACATAGACTCTATTTTATTATGACTATAATTTTGAATCTAACGGATGAATATTATAATTTCTGGAATTTTTTGAAATTTACCAAGCTGAAAATGTTGTAGATTTTAAACACATGTTTTCCTACACCTTGTATCTATCTTAATTTTTACTTAAAAGTAAAATCTAAATATATTATTTTGAAAAGAGTAGTTTAAGGATTATGAATATAATTTTTTCTAAATTTTTCATTGTATATTTTTAGAGATACAAATATTTCATTTCACCGAATCATAATGTCTACTGAAAATATTATGCAGCGATTTTTTTTAAAAATTAAATAAAATTAGATAAAAATAATGAAAATGAAAACAAATTATAGGAATTGAAAGTAGATTCAATTTTGCAAATGCTAGTGTCATTTTCGAAATCAAATTCTCAGTATTTGTAGGAGTCCGCAACCTCCAAAGTTCATGTAATCTTGGGGGAATTCTCTAGTTTATGAATATAGTCCCAATTTTTAGTTTTAGGCCGAAATACTCTTTCGGCCAAAAATCTAAATTCTAATGGAATCCATAAAAAACTAAATGTTTTCCAAGGTTTTTGGCCTACAAAACCTTGTTTCGATCGAAAGATTGTTGAACGAATTCCGTTGGTCGGAAAAAATGAAAAGACACGTCGTATCGTTTCATTTCACGCCAAATCGTATAAATACACTTCCAGCCGAACACATTTAACACAATTCATCAGATTGATGGACATATATGAGTTCAGGGATAGGGATTTCAATGCATTTCTATTACTGATTGCAGTTGTATTATTTTGTTTCTTTATTTCTTCCCTCTGTTCCATAGGCTTAATCGGAGGATTGATATCGATACATGATGGTTTTCTAGAGCACCTAAACAAAGTTTAGAATTATCTTTTTGGTTTTTGTTGAATAAGGTAATTGATGTTTATTCAAGTTTTTATTGGAATTACAAGTTATATGTTGAAAGATAAATGTTCAACATTTTTTCAAGGTGAAGTCTTTGTTGAACATATCTTTTACAGATAACTATAAAAGTCATGGAAAACAAAAGTTTGCGTAAGAGAAAATTTAATCGCACTTGAGATGATACTCACCAAAATGAACAAATGTAAGAGCATTATTGGAGAAAGAAACGAGAACATGCAAATATTGAAGAAAGAAACGATGATAATGTAAATAAAGATTTTCAGCAAGAAGAAGTCCAACCAGGTATGCATGCACATATTGTCTATATTAAAAGTATAGAATTCAAATCTAAAATATTGTTTAATATAATTGATTGTAATTACAATTTAATGTTTTTCAAAAAACATAAATAGATTTGTCTCATAATGTCGAAGAAGATGTTGAAACCGAAATTGAAGCAGAAGACATTGAAACCAAAATTGAAGCAGAATATGTTGAAACCGAAATTGAAGCAGAAGACGAATCACCTATAGGTATGTACATAAATTTAAATAATACAAGATGAACACTTGTATATATAGTTTAATGAATTTATGTTCGAGTTTTGTTTTTTAATATAAACTTTAAATTGAAATATGCAGGAGAATCTATCAACATTGATGATGAAATATTAGAAAATGTTTATACTAACAAATTTGGAAAGAAAAAAGCTAAGCATTATATAAGATATCGAACTAAGAATATGTATAATACTTTTTTTAAAGATGAATCAGTAACAGTACAAGCTCAACTTTTACTCTGTCTAATAAAGTCAAGAAAGTTAAAAGAAGCTACATCATTATTGGGTATTCAAAAATCGACAAATGATACAAAGGTGAAACATAATGTCTTTGACAATATAAGTAGTGTATTAAAAGCTTTTGGAAAATATCGAAAAAAAAATGTCAGTGTTGCATGTAGAGTGATACAAACAACAATTGTTTCATCTAGCAATATAAAAAATCGTTTGACACAACACATGACAAAAACGATGAGAACGTCAAGAAAAACATTACACAAACATAGAAAATTTTGATTTCAAATAGATGAAAATGATGAATTGGCTTGTTGGACAGTGATTTCTAGACAACCCTACAAAGATAGACTTGCATAAAATGTTAAAGAATTGGTCCGTAATTGTTGGTTGGAAGAATCTCGTGTTTCACCACATACAAGGGATGTGTTGCGATGAAGAATATCATGAAAATAATATGAATAACATCCAAAACATATATTTCCAATGACACAAATAAAATTGTTCAATAAGTTCAAAAAAGAGCACAAAGAAGTCAAAATTTCCATCAATACATTTGTGCAACAAAAACCATGGTTTGTTAGACCCATCATTGTTCATGACACTTGTTTTTGTCGTTATCATGTGGAATTTGAGTTGTATTACGACACTTTTTTGGATTTTGGTAAAACTTTGTGGGCAAGTTAACCTCCTCCTCCTTCCACATTCCATGCTTTTATATCTAAAATTCTATGTGAAAGAGAAGATGATTTATTTTACAAAACAAAATGTGTTGGTGGAAATAAATGTGATCGTTGTGTAAATCTAAGTTTGTTTCATTCAAAGTATCATATTGATATGAATGATCAATCATTTTCTAATATAACAATCAATTGGAATATATATGAATATATCAACAGTACGGCTCCACATTTTTCAAATGTTATTTCCAAAAGGATTGATTTGAAGGTAGATAAAATATGTGTGATAGATTTTTTGAAGAAGTTTGAGGAAGAAATTTATAAATATGCCAAGCATTCACATAGAGCTCGATGGAAAGATTTACAATTCAAACAATCCTGTGAAGTGTTTCCACCAGGGAAAATTTTGTATGTAGTTGATTTTATAGAGAATTACACTTTCGTTGCACAAAAAGAAATACAAAGTGAATATTATCATTCTGATCAAGTCACGATATTTGTCCACATTCTATATAGACATGCTCAACAGAGTCTTGATAACATAGAAAAAACTAACGACAATAGACATGTTATTAAAGAATATCACTTTTATATAAGTGATGATCGAGCACACGACGATCGAGCACACAACAACGACACTATGCACAGGGACAATTTTGTCTATAGTTGATTTTGCAGAGAATTACACTTTCGTTGCACAAAAAGAAATACAGAGTGAATATTATCATTATAATCAAGTCATGATATTTGTCCACGTTTTATATAGACATGCTCAACGGAGTCTTGATAACATAGAAAAAACTAACGACAATCGACATGTTATTAAATAATATCACTTTTATATAAGTGATAATCGAGCACACGACACACATTATGTACACCATTGTTTTGATAGATTTTATGATTCATTGAAAGAGCGTGAAAACAAATTCAATCAACATTGGATATGGTCAGATGGGTGTGTGGGTCAATTCAAATTTTCACAATCATTCTATTGATTATGTCGTCTTCATAAAAAATTAAACATTACACATTGTTGGAATTTTTTTGAGACTGGTCATGGAAAATGAGAGCATGACGGTGCAGGGGCATATGTAAAATGAGCACTTCGAAGGTATCAGATGAATCCTCATGCTGATCAATTTGAATCCGCTGAACAAATTGTTGAATGGTGAAAAATGGTGCTAAGCCATGAATATAATCCATCAAGGGATGTGCACAGGCATGTCTATATATAAATGTTACACATGTACACATGATATTTTTATTTGAACGTGTTCAAATTTATATTCAATCTTCAATCATTTTCTTGAGAGATTTCAAGCTAACAAGTTCTTGTTTTGTGCATGTTTTTTTGGTATGTTGGAATCCAAGATGTAAATAGATCAATATCATATGATGCCAGTACAATACATGGGACACAAAAAATACATTCAGTTAAAACAAAACGTTATCAAAATGTGTTTGCATTTGATAGAAGAAATCAGTCTTGCTTTTGTTCAGTTTGCATAGAGGACACAAAATCCATAGATATTTGCAAAAACGAAAATGCAGAATATGTTAAAGCTTGGAGACATACCAAACTTAATGTAAAAGAGAAAATTCCACTTGCAAGCTTAGAGGATATGGAATCAAATGAAACTATAGTGTCAGTTGATGGCGATAGAGTTTCCGATCTTGTTAGAGAAGGTAATTTTTATGTTTAAATTTTTTTAAATAACTTGTAGATGTACTTGTGTGATAATCTAATACGAACTATTTGTTGTCCAATATATCCAATTATTTTTAGGAGATGTCTTTTCCATGGTTGTACCCGTAGATAACATTGAAAACATGAAATATTATTTGATGCGATGCACAAAACAAAAGATGAGGTTATTAGAAGATTTTGATGATAACGACTTTATATATGAAAGATGATCCATTGTATTGAAATGATATTTTTTTCAAGAAACCCATCAAACCGATACTCATGTTCCCTTTCAAGACTACCAGTCAGAAGTCACAAGTTGTCAATATAGTCATTTGGTATGTGCAACGCGCATAAAGTTAATAGAAGTTCAATAAATAAATAAATAAAAAGTTAGAAAATGGAAAATGTCCAAAGTCGATCATGAACGAATAATTGAAGATGGAATACCATTACGATGTTTTTAAACAAGTGGCACATGTACATTCCAGAATTTTTGTTTTGCATTGGAAGTACATGTATTTATGAATATCTAGGATTTTAGAATCATTTCCAGTTTAGTTTACTTTCATGGTCCACGAACGATTAAGAAAAGTTGTATTTTCCATGAATTATAAAGTTTATCAAACCTTATTTACAATTTCAGGGAAGAACCTATAGATTGTATTTAGGGAACCTAAATTGACCTAGATACTTTGGGTGATTATACTTTAATCCTACAAATTATCCAAATCATATACACAAATCATTTAATGCATGTACCCAATTTACTACATATAGAATAAATGCGTTCATTATTTGCTTACTACATATAGAATAAATGCTTAGAAAAACTTTAAATTCTGATAAATTTTAATATCAATATAAATTTGAATGAAGATCACTTACTTATATTAAATTTGATGACTTGTTTTGACTATTTTCATTGTTGGATTTGTATTAAATTTGATAACTTGTTTTGACTATTTTCAACCATATTTCCAAATAGGATATATGTATATAAATGGTATGTATAAAAAACTTCAGATCATTCTTAAAAAACACAGATAAAATATGGTTCAACCATATTTCATCTACATGTTTTTCAACTATTACACCAATCAAAATTATTTTATGAGCATTACACCAATCAAAATTGAGTTGTATATACCTTTTGTATTGTGAGCATTTTATTTCAAACTAAAAAATTGTTAAACACCATTTTCATTGAACACCTACTTTTTTCAATAGTATTTTTTTCCATTTTATTTTAATAATATTGCATTAATTTAAAAAAAAGTTAAACATATTTTATATTTTCTATTGTAATAATATCTTGTTTCAAATTTTAAAACTCATTCCGATTTTTATTTTATTTTACGAGCATTACATAAATTAAAGTTGGATTGAACATCTCTTTTATTTTGAATACATTTTTTTAATTATTGTTCTCAAAATTAAAGAAGAGTTAAAAACATTAAAGAAGAGTTAATGACTATGATAAAATTAAATAAGAGTTGATCATCTCTTCCATTTTAAGGTTTTATTTTATTGTCACATCAATTTGAGCATTTTATTTTATC
>JZKD02S0855963.1:102835-123069 GCA_000966675.3 Picea glauca
AAAAAAAGACAAAAATGTAGAGTTCCTTGTAGGCATAGTTTCGATCTTTTTGGACCCCTCCTTGGATCTCTAATGAAAAAAAATGGCACTCTTAGGATGTCAAATTTAATTTCTCTTATGCTTGGGTACTCCTACATGTGTTTTCATTATGATGCAAAACCTATGTTGCACGGGGAACAATGGGGACACATCCCTAGGTCAGTTAGAACATGTCTCCAAAATTTTCAGGGATGGCAATAATGTATATATATATATTAAAAAGGTTAGAATTCACTATAAGTATTTGTAGTTGTTTGTAAGCATAACAGTCTCTACTATATAGTATTATGCACAACCCTTACACTTTCTCATATTTCTTGTTTATGGTATTGATGTTGAAAGGCATTCTCTTCTCAATAGGTTCTGCAGATTTTTACAACTATGTTGAAAACCACTACAAAACACTTTGGGATATACATGCTTGCATTCTATAAAGAAATTAGATTTATATTTCAGATAAAGAAGGTGATTGGTGTTGATTTTTAGTGACAAAAATTACCAGGCTAATATTATGTCAAACACTTAGCAACCTAGAGATAATTGTCTTGCATGAACTTCATAAATGCCTCAAACCCACATTCAGAAATTACCATAAGCAGAAATACACATTGCTCAGAAAATATGCAACGGAAATAAACACAATGGACAACAACCCATACAAATCAGAAATTTAGGCAAAATCCAGGGAAAACCCCAGTGTGGGGAAATCCAACGAGAGAGAGAGATCTTATTATTCAGCTTTAGGAAAATTGTAATATCCCTAGGTTGAACCCCAACAGTAAATGTAATAATGTAATTAAGCTGGTGAGTTTTTTTATATCTTTTTGGCATGCATCTTTCATGGCATAGTGCGCGCATGTACTGCACAGTGAAATGATGAAGTGTGCACATTCCATGATACCATGCGCGATTTTGAGGCCAGGGAGCCTTTATGTATATATTATGTTTTTTTAGGCTGGTGAGCCAGTTATTATAAGCTAGGATGCTTATGTTTTGTATTAGGCCAGAGAGCCTAGATGCTAAAGGCCAGAGTGCCTATTTATGTATATGTCCTATCATTAATATAAAATACATCCTTGCGTGCAGATCGACCACGATAAAAGAGTATGGGGGACTAAAATCCACTTGTTAGGGAAAGGGTGGAGGATAAAAGTCAAGGAAAATGGCTAAGCTAGGGAGATTAAGCCAAAAAGGAATATTATATAATATTTCTTAAAAGTATAAAGTATGGATAATTATTTTATCCTAAGTTCTAATGTTGGGGACAAGTGGGCCAAAGTAGCTCCCAACATGACAAGTGTCAAGTTGGGGACATGTATACATATTGTTGGGACTTAGTTCATTTTCCTATTGATTACTTCCATCATTCAATCATCCAGTGAATTGTCCATGACCATTCACTCACTCATTCAACCATCCTCCATACTTTCTGTCATTGTATCTGAATCGGTATCCATAACCATACCTATTTGTGTAGTTAGTTAGCATGGGATAATTGATGGGAATTGATTTCCTGAAGGTGCTAAACTACAACTACAAGGCTCTGATACTTCCTATCAGTCCTGTTGTTGAAGCCCAGAAAGGAAGTGGGGAAACCGAAGGACTATTGAGTAGAGAAAGGGAACACTTCCTGGGGTGGGATAGGCATGTGGGGAATGAGAGACTATAGGATATTAGTTTGAGTAGGCACCTGTGACAGAGTCTTTCCTGTTGTTTATGAGCCATTAGCCTAGTTAGGAATCCCTTTACCTAGGTGGAGTTTAGTCCCAGCTTGGGGGTGACCCACTGCTGAGAGTGATGAGCAGTGTGATATAAGGCTGGGAGGTTCATGGAAGGTCTGCATGAAGTTGGTAATATTCTTACCAAGATAAGTGTCAATTGTGTGATAAATTTACATGTTGCATTATTATTTACGTGTTCAGTTTTATGGGTTTATTCTATGTGTGGTTATAACTGTCTGTATGTTTATGGGTATTTCCCATATATGCTGCATGTCTATGTTTACTGATATTCCAGTATGAATTCATGCATTTACAGATGCGCTTGTCTGTTTACATTATATATATATATTTCCGCAAGAGTTCTGAGTGTATATATTTTAATTGCATGTGGTTCGAAAAATTGACGTGGCATAGTTCAGTGGGATGTTGGGTATGTTACAGTATGTTCCGCAAAGAGAATAAAAGCGTTCTCTGGAGTAGTGTGGCCTGATGTGGGTGGTCAGGGATGTTACAATATGGTATCAGAGCTTAATTTTTCAACACTGAGCCTAGATGGGCTGAGCAAGTTCAGTTGAAGAGAAATTTCATAGAGGATTAATTTCGAAGTGGCCAAATTTCAAGTTGCAGAGCATCCATGGAAACATTTAAAAGCAATGACGCGGAATTGGGAAAAAGCCCCAATTTTTGTTGTTAAATACATGGGAAAATTGAGAAATTTGTCCAAGTGGTGAGATATTCCTGATTTAATATCTGTTGTAACAAAGTTCGGACCTAGAATGGGTCAAATTTAAAGTTACAGTGAAGGCGTGACAGATGGAGCGAATTTAGTAATTAAAATTCTCAATTCGTGAATTGATTTTTGGTAAATTCATTCCAGAAATGTCAACCCACGATGATTTGTTGTTGAAGAGGTTGAAATGGTGTTATCAGGGTGAAATTGAACAAATTTCATAGTTTCAGAATGTCTATGGTAAATTGGGGAAAAAGTTAAGCAAAAGCCCCAATTTTTGCAGCGGAATTCACGAGGAATTGATGCACATAAAAATGAATGTGCGCAGGTGGGCACACTAAAAATGCATGATGCGCAATAAAAAGCTTGTGATACGTCAAAATTTTGCACTAAGAGGAAAAATGTTGGTGTGTTGATGCGCGCACTAAATTTTGGCGCCAAGCGGAAAAATGTTGGTATGCGGGTGCGCACGCTAAATTTTGGCGTCGCGCGGAAAAATGTTGTTGTGCAGGTGTGCATGCTAAATTTAGCATTGTGCATTGTACATACACATACTAAGGTGAGTGCGCTGTGAAACACATAATAATGACGCGCATGGTTTGTGCAGTATTGTTAGAGCGCAGAGGAGTTTGGTTGGTGCGCGCGCAATGTGGGTAGATGTTGTCGCGCGACAATTTAGTTAATGGTGCACGCGGAGCATTGGTGCGCGATGGGGGCATACTAAAATTTGGCATGGTGCAGTGCATAGAGTGAAATGCGTGCAGAATACCAACATGCGATACAAAAATTGCATGCAACAGGTAATAGTGCAAGAACCAAAACTGTGCGCGGTGGATATTGGCGCACAACGCAAAAGTAGTGCACGCCAGTTATTGGGGCCACATAGAAGAAATGCATAGTGGTTATAGGTGTGCGGAGCACGATTTACCTTCTGGTGTTGCTGTGCATGGTAAACATGGGTGTATAGGTTGAAATTTGTGCGCGAGAAGTTGTTTGGATGGTGAAGAACAATGAAAAAACAACGAATTTCTGCGACATTTTATATTGTTTGAACACCATCTTTTTGTAGCACGGTTTTGAGGCCCTTAAGAGCGTATTTAGCTACTCAAAAGCCACGAGAACAAAGCCTACCAAGTTAAAATTTATCTCTATATCTCAAATAAAAGAGCTCGGAGAGATCTTTCTAATGGTGTAAACTGTTCGTCAAACGAAGCTTTTATGAGAAAGTTACAACACAAACAATGGAGGGTAAATTTTAAGACCCAACTAACTTCAAAGAGCCATAACTTTCTGCTTCAGAATCAGATTGAGGTGTAGGAGCAGTCAATGGAAAGATATTGAACCATAGAAGACAGTCTGAGAGCTGAATTAAATTTTTGGGCATGTTAAAATGTTTAATATGGTAAAGAAGGTACATGTAGCATTCTAGACCAAAAACACAAATTGGCCTAGAACTTCAATAGGTTGTAACTCGCAGCCGAGAACTCAGAAAGAATTGAAACTTGGACAAAGTGTCTAGAATATGTATATGAAGAAACACAATTGAAATTCTACGAAAAATCCAAAGGAGTAGGTGAAAAAATGCATAATTACGATGCAGAGTTGCGCCAAGTTGAAATGTGAACTGAAAAATTAATGGGCAATTTTCAAATAACCATAACTTTCTGTTCAAGACTTGGAATTGAGCATGGGAGTAGGCATTGGAAAGGTCATGGAAAGTGGAATCTAAATATCCACACATAAAATTGATCTGGTCATTCAATTTTTTGGGAAGTCAGAAGAAATATTTCTGATATATTTTTGAACTAGAATGGTTCATATATTTTCATGAAATTGTTGAGTCAATTAACCAGACAAAGTTTTGTTGGTTGAACATTTTTGCAGAGTTAAAATTTTTTGGTTCTTAACAAGTGAGAAGGTTGAAATTTAGTTAAAAATAAGTAGAGGTACTCAAGAAAAGAGTGCTATGAAAAAAATATTTCCTAAGATGATCAAAAGCCAAGACCCCAAAATGTCAAGGTATGAATCTGAGTGCAGCCATAAAGTCTTCGGAAGCCACTACAGGAAGTCCTCTTATGTTAGTCAAGTATTCAATAGAATATGGGCATAGGAATAGACCATGTAGTGAATAAATTAGTGAACACCCCCCAAAGAAGCCAATATACAAATTAAGCAATGCATTGGAGTTCAATCTAGTATAAAAGGAATTTACTATCAGAATGATAGTAATCGGATAAAGAAAGAGGCTTAATGCATATATGGATAAGAAGTGCATCATATCCAAGGATTATCTATGCAACTATAGAGTAATGATTCCCTTATTGTTATCAAAGTGCGCAGTGGAAGCATGGTATGAAGGGCATCAATATGGCATGATAGTAGTGGATTGTGCAAGGCAGATTGAAATTAGATTGGTCAAGACAGGGAAAAGTAATAGCCAACAAGAATATCCAAGTGTTGATATGATTAGTTAAGGAAGGGATAAAGCAAGTACCTCAAGAAGAAAGTTGGTGTTAACTGTCCAAGTTTACTCAAAAAACATGATTGGAAATATAATTGGGTCATGTAGGAGTTGGATCAGAGGGATCCAAATAATAGTGAAATGCTGAAAATTAATATCAGCATAATAAGTAGTTGCAAGTCCATGAACCTGCTAGAAGAATGGAAGAGGAAATCATGAGGTAGATATCAAGCTAATGGGAAAGAAAGATTATTAGTATATATTATTGATGCATTCCAAAGTTATTGAAGATATTTCCAAAATACCATGGAGATGTAAAAGCCTAGAAAGATTTAAAAGTTAAATGAATATTTGTAGAGAGTCAGTAAAGAACCATGAAGAAGAAAATGGTTCTATGCATGGTTTTGAATGTAAAAGAGATGGTGCCTGAGAAGAATCCATCCTGAGTGGCATAGAGCCATAAGTGAAATTTCCAGAGGGTGGAAGTAGTCCTTGAAACTTTAAAGGTAAATTAAAAACAATATTAAGTACTTTTAATTAATTCTCTACAGCTAGAGTAGGAGGCATATGCCCATCCTTACATCATGCTAAGAGATTGGCTATGCAAGACAAGTTTGAGGGTAGTTGGAAAGTAGTGGAGAAGGGTGGAAGAAAACTCAAATACTAAAGTATTCAGTCCAGAAAGAGATGAAGTAGCTCAGTTTGAAAAATAAATGGATGTTGAAGATCCAAAGTCTATAAGACAACATGATGGGAATTATAATTCATCCAAGTATGAGTTGGGATAGATGGATCCAGGAAATAAATAAAAGCTGAAGGTTAATATCAATTTAGTATTTGGATGGAAAAGAAAAGGAATCTAAGAGTGATTTGGCTAGATAGTGCTCAGATCAGAAATGATCATGCATAGTGGTTGCAGTGAAGAGCACATGAAGATTCAGGAATCCGAAAGAATGGAAGACTTCTGGGATAAACAAGGAAAGTTGATACAAAGAGAAAGAAGTTGTTGCAATTACTATAGCAACAGGTATTTTATGGCTTGTTGGGACAACCATAAAGTGGTAATGTTCACATGTTTGCAAGTGTTGCTGATAATGTTGTTGCATATGGAAGGAAGCAACAAAAAGGTTGGATTGTTGATTATAAGGCTGATAAAGAGGCATGAAAACTTATACTCTCATCAGCTAATCATGTAACATTAAATGTGTTAATGGAAGTCATGCAAGTAAGTATTTCTCTTTTGAAAATTATGTTGCATAATTTCCAAAGGGAAATTCAGGAAAGAACTCCCCCAAATTGTATTTTATAATATGTGGTATGGTATTGTTTAAGTGCATTGATAGGATTAAGTTATCACTAGGTGTGGTAAACGATAGAGGCCTGTTATAGTTATCAAAGCTTTTAGATTTTAAATGCACACACTGACATACTAGCATGTCATGTTTATTTGGTTATGAGGCAATAACCAAAGAAAATAAAAGATAAGAATTGGTTATAGGAATGATGCTAAGAAAGCTAGTCATGTATGAGACCAGGACATGGTTGGATATGACAAGGTATGGTTATAGAAAGGTTATGTGCCACACAAATACCTAATGAGCTTCCTACCTTTAAATAAAACTTGGACTACAACCTTTTTGCTAACACTAATAAACACCACAGAATTGTATTCTTGGTGTAGTGTTCGGGTCGAAAAGGAAGGCATTCAAGTAATTGTGAAGACAATGGGAAGTGTGTGGAGATGTGTCAAGACATTGGCCAGATTTCCAATCTATGGATGGTGAGATACATGACTTAGATAAGGATCATTTTGAAAATCAATGCAAAGGTGCATTGAATAAATAGGCCTTGAGAGTTGCACTCGTGCCTAGTAAGTGGCAGAGTTGCACTCATACATGATGGAATTGTATACTTAAATGCATTTTGTGAGTGCATGTATATATGTTTTTTTGCATGGAAATAATTATACTAATGGATGAAATGTTGCTAACTCATGAAGCTGAGAACATTTCAGTAATTGTTAAACATTACAACAGGAAGTTGCAAGTCAAGTAGTCACAGGAATAGTGACTACAAAAAATTTCATGTTCAGAAAATTGAAGAAATGAACTTACTGCTATTAATTATGAACATGCAGATGCATAGAATGATGAGTCATTCTATTTGGTTAAATTGTTTGGTAATTGCGATTGAATTGCTAGGTGCAGGCAATTCTAATATCATGGCATAGATGTTGTACATGTTGAATTATGATGTACAAAAAATACTGACAATCTGTTGGTTGTATGCAATATATAATCATTGTAGGAAAAATGGTATTTATCATGGTGCTTGCTGAAATCCATAAGGAAAACTACATTCTATTATTCCAACAATGATGAAAAAATATTTATGAAATAGAATTTCATGTTTTGGGGAAAAGTTGAATTCCCTTTGAACTAAGTTGGAGTTCCTAAATGACTTATTTTGTGTTCTCTCATGATAATTCCATTTGTGTGATGCATATGAGAGGATATGGATTAAAGTTGGAACTCCTGGAACCACGATGCTCTCAGACTTCCTGTCTGGCCCATGCTGGAGCCTTGGAAGGGAAGATGAGCAATCGCTGAATTGTTCGACAGTGAAGGTGCATACTACCTTGGGTTGTACAGGCATGTGGGGAAGAGAGACCATTGGTTGGAGTGTTGATGAGTTTTTGGCACCTTGGACTAGACTATGTTGATGTTGATTGTGGGCCATGGTTATCTTAGGAAGCCATTTCCCTTATGGAGGCATACCCCTGCTCGAGGTGGTATGTTGTTGAGAGTTATCAACAGTGAGATCTAAAGTTGGGTGGAACGTCATGGATATAAAACCATTTGTTGCTTCAATGAGGTTTAATTAAAGCATGTAATAAGGAACAATGAGCTGAATTATTTCCTAAAGCAGCTCTATGAAATAGATCAATTGACTTCTAGTTGTAGTATGAGTATGAGAATTGGTGCTGAAAAGTAGAGCACCAGATGGATAACAAGCTTCCAATAGTTAAAGATTGGATATTTTAAAGAATTTGAATGGTACATGGTATATAATGCATTGAGGATAGTGCATAAATAAGGGGAGGGTATTGTAATATCCCCAGGTCAAACCCCAACTGTAAATGTAATAATGTACTTAAGCTGGTGAGATGTTTTATATATTTTTTGCATGCATCTTTCATGGCATAGTGTGTGCATGTACTGCACAGTGAAATGATGAAGTGTGCACATTCTAGGATACTGCGCGGAACAACTTTACCACGCGTGATTTTGAGGCCAAGGAGCCTTTGTGTGTATGTTATGTTTTTTTAGGCTGGTGAGCTAGTTATTATAAGCTAGGATGCTTATGTTTTGTATTAGGCCAGAGAGCCTAGATGCTAATGGCCAAAGTGCCTATTTATGTATATGTCCTATCATTAATATAAAATACATCATTGTGCACAGACCGACTATGATAAAAGAGTATGGGGGACTAAACTCCACTAGTTAAGGAAAGGGTGGGGGCTAAAATTCAAGGAAAAGGGCTAAGCTAGGGATATTAAGCCAAAAAGAAATATTATATAATATTTCTTAAAAGTATAAAGTATGGATAATTATTTTATCCTAAGTTCTAATGTTGGGGACAAGTGGGCCAAAGTAGCTCCCAACATGACAAGTGTTAGGTTGGGGACATGCATACATATTGTTGGGACTTAGTTCATTTTCCCATTGATTCCTTCCATCATTCAGTCATCTGGTGAATTATCCATGATCATTCACTCATGCAGTCAACCATCATCCATACTTCCTGTCATTGTATCTAAACCAATATTCATAACCATACCTGTTTGTGTAGTTGGTTAGCTTGGGAGTTGGACTGAAGAAGCGGGTTGTCAGGCCCGTGGGATATTGAAGAGGCAGGTTGTCAGGCCCGTGAGCAATTCTCTGGGTGAGAGAATTGTTGGGAATTGATTTTCTGAAGGTGCTAATCTATAGGTGCAGGGATTTGAGACTTCCTATCTGGCCTGTTACTAAAGCCCGGAAAGGAAGTGGGGCATCCGAAGGACTATTGAGCAGAGAAGGGGCACACTTCCTGGGGTGGGACAAGAATGTGGGAAATGAAAGACTGTAGGATGTTATTTTGAGTAGGCACCTGTGACAGAGTCTTTCCTATTGTCTATGAGCCATTAGCCTGGTTAGGAATCCCTTTACCTGGGTGGAGTTTAGTCCCAGCTCAGGGGTGACCCACTATTGAGAGTGATGAGAAGTGTGGTATAAGGCTGGGAGGTTCATGGAAGGTCTGCATGTAGTTGGTGATATTATTACCAAGATAAGTGCCAATTGTGTGATAAATTTACATCTTGCACTATTATTTACGTGTTCAGTTTTATGGGTTTATTCTATGTGTGGTTATAACTCTTTGTATGTTTATGGGTATTTCATGTATATGTTGTGTGTCTATGTTTACTGTTATTTCAGTATGAATTTGTGTATTTACAGATGTATTTGTCTTTTTACATTATATATATATATATATATATATATATATCCGCAAGAGTTCTATGTGTATATATTTTAATTGCATGTAGTTCGAAAAATTGATCTGGCATAGCTTAGTGGGATGTTGGGTATGTTACATTATGTTCCACAGAGAGAATAAAAGCATTCTCTGCAGTAGCATGGTCTAACGTGGGTGGCGGGGGGAGTTAAAAAAATACATAACAACAGCAAAATCATAATTTCCAACCAAGAAAAATCCACTTACAATGCACTAAAACAATCCCAAAATTTGCCTCATAATCTATGCCAAATTGTTGGCCCTCGACCAAGTTTTGTGGAAACGTTGGTCGTGTTTGACCAATTTTGGAGCTTTAACAGGTTGGTCGAAGACGGAGCTCCTAGGCAAAGCAGAGATTGTGGGATCTCACCCTTTTTGTGGTCTTTTTGGGTTTTAGGGTTTATGTAATGGGTATGGGATGTCATCCCATGGGTTTACCCATGTTTAGGCCCCTTTTGTAATGTATAAATAAGTGGCTGAGCGATGTAATAGGTTTGATTATGCTAAGTGCAAGTTCGATCTATGTGATTGTATTGATACTTGGCTTAGTGCATGAGTAGTTGTCTTTGTGCAAGAACTGTGTTAAGACTTGCAGAGCTAAGTGCAAGTGATTGTAAGAGACTGTGTAAGGCTTTGTGTTATTCAGGAGTAGGATTTTTTCCTTGACCTTACTCGGGGAAGCAAGATCTAGCGAGGTGCGCACAGATCTCATGTCCTATGCAAAGTTGGATTTATGGCTTAGTGCATGTAAGAAGATTGGAAGAGACTAATAAAGAAGAGAAGAGTTGATGGACATAGCCCCACACTGGCCTGAACCACGTATATCCTGTGTTGATGTGCTTTGTGATATATTGTTCATGTTGTTTATGTATTTAATTTCTTAGTGTAATGATCTTGATGTATAATAGGTAGATCCATTGATGCTTAGTGCTTTATACATGAATGAATGTTAGATCTGCTATGATGCTATGTGATGAGTGGTTAGATGTGCTTGATCTTGGTTGTTACTGCGTCGATCTGTAATAAGGATTTAACCTATGATGTGAATAAGAGTTAAAGACTAAAGAATGTTATCGTCTAAGTTCTTTATTAAGTATTGTGATCACAGATCTATGTCTCAGCTAGGTTGTAGACACTTGAGTTTTGCAACACCACTTGCCTCTACCTCGGGTGAGACTTCATCTACTTCGCAGGTGTTTCCGGAAGGGTCGGTAGTTAGGTTTTTGTTGGTGCATTGTTGAAGCATTGAAACCTGGGTCTGCCCCTCTGCCAACAAATGGTTCTGTTGCCAGGACCTGAAACTGTGTTTGCTGGGAACTGAAGAAAAGAGAAAGCTCTGTGCATAGATCTATTGTTGTAGTGCACAGTAGTCTACTTGAATTGCGAAGCTCTATGCTAAGAAAGGAACCTGATCTGAAGAAAAGAGGTAAACTCTTAAAGCTTTGTGCTCTGATGAGGGTAAGATAAGTGGAAATTTTTGTTTCGGAAGTATGAATCTAGGTATGCTTGATAGATTTTGTCCTAGTCAAAAAACTAGGGCACAACTAGAAGAAAGAAAAGTTGATTTGAATAGATATGATAGAAATAGTGAAAGATATGTTATTCCTATGCATAGAAAAAAAAATTTGGACTAATAAGTGGATGCAGGAACCTAGAAAGAATTTTTGCAGATTGCAAGTCCAGTACTGTGATCCTAGTGCACAGTACAAGAAAGGTTGGGGATCTTTTAAAAGAAAGAGAGGATTGACATTATGTTATAATTGCAGAAGACTAGGACATCTTGCTAAGGAATGCCCTGTTATAGGTCCTATTTGTCTTTGTTGTAAAGTTGTTGGTCATGAGGTTTTGGATTGCCCTAGAATGATTGCTAAAGTTGAAAATATGAACCTGAGCCAAGAAAACTATGAAGAAGGTTAAGAAACTAAGGATATGTTATAAAACTCGAAAGAATGAGAGACCCTATTATTACAGATGAAAGAAACATTGAATGATCACAAAGACATCAGTTTACCAGAGATCTTAAAAGAGAAGCAGTGTATAGAAACAAAAATAGGAGACTTCGACATAGAATGTGTTCTGGATGAGGAAACAGAGGTTAATATCATGCTAGAAAGCACTTGGGAAATTTTTGGAAAGCCTGCTATGGTTCCTTCATTGGGAGGGATAGGATTGTTTAAAGGAAAGTTGATAACCCTATGTGAAAGACTTACTCATGTACCTATGATTTCCCATGGAACATCGACATAAGAAGAATTTGAGGTCATTAATTTTGTTGAGAACAATGCTCCTTTTGCACTTTTTCTAGGAATGACTTGGATTGAGAAAGATCATATCCGAAGGAAAGAAGAGGAAGAAGCAGAAGGCTATCAAGGTTGAAAGAACGTAAGAAGGCTTACAGAACCTGTCCATGCAGGAGAGAAGAACACCTACCCTAGAATAAGTAAGAGAAGAGGTACTACACTCGAACCCTTTGAAAGACCCTCAACAGTGTGAAATCTCTTTACTAGGAGAAAATACGAATAAGAATGGAAAGAGGAACCTAGAAACTCAGATCATAGGAAAGAAGGCCAAGAATCTTAGCAAGAGGAAAGCAAAGTTAGAAAAATTGTAGGAGGTTCTAGAGAGGACTTCACAGAAATAAGGCTTACATAACTTAAACCTCATCGGAATAGTAGAACAACGCAGAATGGCACTTCACCATGGCAAAGCTATATGACTGTTGGAGGTGTCCTAACCAATAGAATGATGCTCCGAAATGGCTAGAAACACAGTTATTGCCAGAAAGATCGCCATTGGATTGTTGGGACCATGCCATAATAGATGGAATCGTATTGATTGAGGCATACCTGCCCGTTGGAGAATTTTGTTACGAGGTTGCTTATTTATTTTGTCGAATGCCTCACTGGGGACACTTTTGCAGATCAAGAAATTCGAGCTAACAAAGAACTATTTTCTATCGCATTGTGCTTTTGAGACCTCATTATCCATTTTTCTTACCTTGAGCACCCGCTCGCCCACCCGAGATATTTGATCACGAGCGAGCATGTCGGGCGACCTTAGCGTAGTAGAGAAGTCTATGGAGGAGATATTAATAGACCTTATGGCTGAGAAAGTCATGTCTACAGGAGTACAGGCCTCATCGATGAAAGGATTGCAAGCATCCCCCTCGAGTGGACGTCAATCTGGTCCATCCCGAACCGCGATGGAAAAGAGAAGCAAGCACCATGATGATTTGGTGAACACAAAGCAGATCCCATTGGTCTTGCCCGACTACATCTCACCTTTGGCTAGTGCAGTTAGTTGTGACAGCATCCCAATATATTTTGAGTACACACTCATCATGGTGTACCTCCCGAAAGTGATATGCATAGTAGGACCAAAGTTGGGACTGATCCCAGCTCTTAAGATAAGCGATTTTAACCTCGGTGATAGGAAGAATTATGGAATGCTCGCGTTGCATAGATACTTGACAAAGATGATTGGGAAGAAGCCTAAGATAGTTCCCCATCCATGGATCAAGGAGATCGCGAGGTCAACTATCTTAAATGTGATGAAGATACCACACTTCAGCAAACATCAGGAGGTTAACATGTGTGTTAAACTCCTCCTTTCATGCTTCCATGGTAGGTACTTGTGGTTGGATAGGCGCATCACTATGGACTCGACGTTGATCTACATCATTACTAGAGTAAGCAAGTAGGGACTAGGCCCTCAGAAATTCTACCCAGGGAAGGTTGCAGATCACTCCCTTCCGCAACGAATAAAGGAGGCATATGGTGATGTGGAGAAAAGGAAGCGAGGCTACAAGGTATCCTCCATCCAAGATGGCACAATGCACCTAGATTGTTAGTTGATAGCGGGGAAGATCATCAGGAAGAACAGACCTACACAAGTCACGAGGTTCGTTGTCAACCTCGTAGGGAAGTGCGTTGAAGGGTTGTAGATGAACTGGGTGAGCTACCTCGTCAATGAGTTGGAGAAGGAATGTTGTAAAGCGCAAGACCAAGGTTATGAATTCCACTTCAGTTCATCGTTGATTCTTATAGCATTTGTCGCTTGGGAGATGCTAGAGGGAGCAAAATTCCTGGAAGTCGAGCCATCCGAACCACTAGCTGCGAGGTTCACCACCTTGTGTTATTCAAGCGATATGGAGAAGTAGTGGTAGTCGAACGTTGTCTTCGACACTTACTACTTACAACTCACGCAGGCCATTAAATCTTTCCCCCAAATGATGCTGAATACACTCCATCAGTTTAGGCCATTAACGAATTTTTACGCAGACTGACACTTCATATATATCACCACGCGCGGGGACGTAAGCAAGGAGGAGACGTAGTCGTACTACAAGCTGATCGAGGAAGATATGGAGGAAATAACCAAGGAATGTTCTGCAGAATTCCTTGTACCAGTCAAGAAGACAAAGCTCTCTGAGCCTGACATCATCAGAAGTCCTTTGGTCACCCGGGAAGAGTATGAAGGATCAAGCAACGCTAAGAAGAAGAATAAGAAGGAAGAAGTGCAGGACATAAACAACGCATCAGAGGAAACTGCATCTGATTCACCTGGAGGAGGAGGAGGCGACGAAGTAAACCAAGAGGAGGAAGGGGAAGAAGACAAGCAAGAAAAGGGTGAAGTAACACCGCCAAAGGATCCCCTTACAGAGGCTGAGACTTCAAAGAAAAGGAAGCTTTCTCCAAAGAAACCCTTAGCACAAAAGAAGAGCCTCACGAATAATCCTCAATCACAGAATGTGCTCACAGTGAATGATATTGACCTCATCATCGCAGCTGTAGTAGATACTTTGGAGGATATCTTGTAGTGAAATGAAGCAAAGTAGGAAATGATGTATGATAGAATCAAGGCAGATATTAAAGGGGTACAACAAGCTCTCTATTCGAACTGCGCAGTGTCTACTATGCCATCGTCATCATAAGGTATAGAATTGGGGGATGAGCCTGCCCAACTACGTAGATTAGCAGATGCGATAGAGGCTCGCCTTCGATGAGTATAGGAAGAAAAAGAACATGCCACAAAGGCCTTGAAGCAAGCAAAGGAGGAATACCTAGAGAAACTTCAGGTTGCGCAGCAAGACAAAGAAGACATTAGAGCGAAGTTCGAGGAGGACATAGAGTAGATCCAGAGAGAAAAAGACCAGTTGCTCGTGAAGCAAACTTTGGTCAAAGAGACAGTGGCTAGAGAACTTCGCTCTGTGCTGGGCTTGGCCCAAATGGAAGATGAGACAACTGAGACCCATGTAGGGAAGCTTGCTGAGGCCATTTAGCAGCTTCAAGAAAGAGTAGTTGAGTTAGAACTGCAAGCAGTGTCAAGCACTCCGCAAGAAGTGCGAGACCAGAGGGAAGAAACTGCCAGGAGCGCAGTAGAAAGAATCAAGGCGTTGGCTTTGTAATGTAAGAAACTAAGAATTTGAAGTGTGCAGACCTATGAGCACCTTGCAGAAGACCCAAAATTGAGAACATTGGAGGCACGACTCTAGGAAGCAAAGCAACAGGCGTCGATCGTGCAAGTGTAGCTGAACCAACGTACGACCGTTGAGAAGATGAAAAGGTCATAGGAGTAGCACGTAGTTCAGCAACAGGTCACTACCATCTAGAGAAGGATGATGGAGGTGACACAACGACTACAACCAGTGTAGGACAAAGCCTGCACACTCTTTGAAGAGATTGAGGGACAAGGATCACAGTTGGAATAGGTGGTTTCCACAGTGGAACAATGCCTCGAAGGGCCTGTCACTGAGAAAGTCATTTAGGAGTGCATCGAGCAGGAGGTTATGGTGAAGCAGCAAGTCAAGGCAGCTCGAGCTAAGCTCGAGGCCTTTGAAGAAGAGTTTCCCATATCAGAGTGACTCAGGATGAGTCGCAGGTGAGTGTTGGGGGCCTATTGGCCCTCGACCAAGTTTTGTGGAAACGTTGGTCATGTTTGACCATTTTTGGAGCTTCAACAGGCTGATTGAAAATGGAGCGCCCAGGCGAAGTGAAGATCATGGGATATCGACCTTTTTGTGGGATGTTTGGATTTTGGAGTTTATGTAATGGGTATGGGATGTCGGCCCATGGGTTTACCCATGTTTAGGCCTTGTTATCCCCACGTTTAGGGATAGCTAGGAGATCATGTCTCGAGGCCCATAGGTCCTAGACATGGAGTACCCAGAGAAGGATTAAATTTAGCATGGCCCTAGAGGGCCAACCTTTTCTTTCTTCCAACACCCTTACCTTGTCAGCAGCAACATCCATCACCATCGACTTGGTTTTGTGTCAGAGATGGTTCTTTCTCCATGAGGTAATTGGTCCAGGTATCATGGTATGCGTCACTTTTATCATCAAGACTCTTGAATATCTGCATCTGATTCCTTTTGTTTCTAACAATGCTTGGATCTTACACTTGCCCACTTGACTATGTCTGGGGGAATTGACAAGGTGCCCTAGTAAGCCTGTGTTTGTAGGTTTTGGTTTGCCACTAGAGGTACTTTTGAAAATCCATCATCCACTCCCATCACAACACTTTTCATATTGTTTCCCGCTCGCCTATCCCATTCCATTTCTTCAGGCAGTGGGTTGACCTACTTTCAGGACTACACCTTATCTCATGGGAAGAATGGGCTAAAGGCCCAGAAGGTAAAAGCAAGCTGGTAAAAGATAAAAGCCTAAGAACAAACCTCAAGATGCTTCGCCCAGGGATCCCCAAAAAAGCAATAAAGGGCTTCTCATCAAGAAACAAGAGGGACCAGAAAATTAATAAAAGAAGACCTAGTCAGAGGATAAGGGGTCTCATCATGAGCCAACCTATTAGGTCCATGGGTACATAGAAATATGGCATTACCACCAGCTGGTTACCACGCCAGGGTAGTGACCTTTGGTTACATGGCTAAGGGAAAGGGGGTCTCATCACGAGCCAACCTTCTAATTTTTGTGAAAGTCCTTGTGGGTAACGCTGTCACCACTGGTCACCATGCTAGGGCAGTGTCCCCTGATTATCTCTTGAAGAAATAAGAATAAAGGAATAAAAGAATAAAAATAAAAGGCATGAGTGGGCTTGGAAAAATTACATCCAGGACAAGTACAACTCGCCTTCTACAAAGGAACCCACAGGTAAATATTATCATCCTCTACCCCCCATTGCACCCACCTGCTTGGACATCCCTTGACCACATCACCTACTTACATGTCTTAGATGAGGTCTCTTCTAGAAACTTTCCTTCTCTAGTGGACACTAGCCCAATAGGATGCCCTGCCCTTTCTCCAGACTTGTATTGCATGATTGTGTAATTTTTTTGAGCTTTTGACTTATGTATTAGGGATTGTATGCACGTGTTTAATAATATTGATGATGATATGTGATTTACATTGCTATGATCCCTGTGACTGATGAGCCCATGGAGGGTGTAGCTATTGATGTGTAGGACCATGCCCGATAGACAGGTACCATTTTAGACCAGTACACATGGGGTGATGATCAAGTCAGACCTACATTGGTTTGAAGAGCCCATCAAATGGATGTTGAGACCCCATCAGGGGGAAGATATAGGACATAGATGAATCAAGGGCTTTGCACTGGAGAAGAGGAGGACGTTCCATCAAGGGCACTTTGGCAGGGCTTGACCCATGGGGATTGACCCATTTTCAGTGGAACGTTGGCTCCATATGGTCTTGGACGTCACTAGGAGGCTTATGACATCATCATGAGCATGTTGGTAGATGGATAGGGAAGTTGGCACATGTGGCATCCTGGAGGAGCCGAAGGAGGGCTAATGTCTTACTTCAGGAGGCTGCATTTTCCCTAATAGGGGCTAACATCACCCTAGAAAGGGGTGATGTATCACCTTTTGCTTGTTTAGGGTTTTAATTTAGCACTTAATGTAAAAATAATATGATTTTAGTATTTTGGCCTTGTCGACCTTTTTCATGACCTAAAATGTAAAATTAGGTCATGGTATTGTATAAATGAAGGATTTTCACCTTCATTTTTTCATCATCTCTCACTCACTCATTAGTGAGGTATGAAATTTGCACGCTCTCTTGGGTTATTGGCTGATTTAGTGATGCACACTTGTTGAAGGAAGATTTTCTTTGTATATTTTGGCATTTCTCTTGATGGAAGGTGTTACAACTAGGGTTTGCTATGCTTTTCTTGGTGATATGTAAGTATTTTTCTGCAAAACTTCTTGATTGAATGGTTGCATTACTTATTTCTTTCATATGTTTATAATTTTTTTGAATAAACTGTAGGTGAAAAGCACACAAGTAGGTCCTTGTCTCATGTCCCCATTGAGAGAATTTTCAGCCATTGATTGAAGAAGGAGAGAGCCTAGTCGTAGCTACACTCTCATTTTCTCTTCATTTTTCTAGCCATACTATTTAGAAGATGAGAAGAAGGAGACACCTTAAATCCTAGCTCTTCTACACTTTGGGATGATTTTTCTAGGGTTTGCTGGTAGATCCTTGCTGTAGCAATAATTTGCTTCATCAAACCCTCTTGTCTTGGTTTTATGCTATCTTCAGTTAGCCATGATTTCCATTGACCTAAGGAAGGAGGAGAGAGCACCGAGGCCTTGCCATAGCAACACCAGAGTGAGCCTCTCTCCCCTAGGGTTTTGATTCTAAGGCCTTGCTATAGCAACATCTCAAAACTTCTCCCTCTAGTCCTTGGCCTTTTTTACCCTTTGCTTCCTTTAGCTCTTGCATCATTCACTTTTGACTCCATTAAGCCTAAGGCACTGATCTAAAGACTTCTTTCTTTGTAGTGAACCTGATCACAACAACTTTCAAAAATCTTGAATCAAACCCTAACTACTAACCCTAGCCTATAAATTAACCTAACTAACCTATTGTTGTCATGATCTATTGCTATTATCATCATTGTGCAACTAACGTTTTCTTTATAAGCAATTGAATGGTAGTTAAAGACATAAATTGAATTGAGTATTGATTTGTTACATTGAATTCCACATCTTTCTAGAATTTATTGGAGAAGTGACATATTTATCATTGCTATTTTATAAACATTGACTTCGTCAATATTTATTGTCAAATTTATTATATGTGTATCAGATAGTCATTGATTTACATGAAGTACTAACAAAGTGAGCAAACTTGCAAATATCAGTTTCTTGTTGCTTTGTTCTCGGGTAGGGATTCTACTTGGTTATTTCCTCTGGTTATCTTTATTGGCTATAAGTTGGACTATCTGCTTGGTGGTGACTTGTGAGGTGGAAAACTTATCTTTGTCTTATAATCCTTTGCCTTCTCAAGGCCCCAGGTCATTAGGGACATCTCCCTTGGGCCTTACCACCCTAAACAAAAATAACCCTCCTATTGAGGTAACATTGGGTAGGATTGGTTCCAGTTACTCCAGTTTTCCTCTTCAATCTTTAGCCTTTTATCCTTGCTACAAACTATGTGATAACATTTTGGCACCGTTGTCGGGGAACAATGAGTCAAACCTTCCTCAAGATGACAACTTTTTGGTAAGCCTTGCCTCTAGAATCCTTATCTAACAATCTTACCTGGCGACTCCACATTGGGTGTTTTCCCTTATCCTTTGATAGTTTCAAGAAAACTATCTAGCGACTCCACAAACCAAAAAGAGGTACATTAATCCTCCTCAGTCTTTCATAAGGAAGCCTCCTCGAAACTCTCCTGTTGTAAAATCACTTTTTGGTGGAAAGCTCCCTTTGAAAACCATGTCTAGCTCAACAACTCAGACCAATACAATGAACCACCTAACAACCAAAGACAATGGTCATCTACTCTTTTCAAACCGCTAGACATGTCATCCATACCAGGCTACCCTAGGAAAATGCCACCCAAGTATGAAAAGTGGTTGCCTAAATTTACCGGCACTGATGCAATCAGTGCCGAAGAACACATGAGCAATTTTTGGGTGTTTTTTCAGCTTCATCCCGTTAGTGATGATGTTGAAGACCTGGTCATGAAATTTTTCTCTGCTACCCTCCTTGATGCTTCAAGGCGTTGGTACCTAAGCCTGCCCAATGGTATTATTAAAACCATGGAAAAACTAGAAGAAGCTTTTCCCAAGAGAAGGAGTGTCAAATAATATCCTAACATGCTTCTTACCTGACTAAATTCCCTTTGGAAACACGAGAATGAATCTATTCGGGAGTTTCATACTAGGTTGAGAGTTTACTACAAAAGACCCCTGCGAGCCATCATCCAAATGGTGATTACCTTGTGCATATCTATACCAAGTCTTTCAATGGCCAACTAGGGTATCTTCTTAGGGACAAAAACCCCCAATCGATCCAAGAAGCCCAAGAGATCGCTACTAAAATTGAGGGCAACCTCATTTTATCTAAGATTGAGACTTTTGCAAATCCAAGGGGGAAAATGGACACCAAACCAAAGATACTCCACAATACTGAACCTACTTCAGACCTGTGCGCCAGTATAGAGAAATTATAAGCTTCCATGGATGGTATCATTAAGAATCAAGAACTAATTATGACTAGGATCGTCAAGTTGGAGAGATCCCAAAGCCAAGCTCCTAGGGTCCTGTACAAAGGTTAATTTCAAAAGGGGAACCAATTTTATAAACCAAAGAATGAACAAGAAGTTCCAAACACTTTAGCCCCTATGAACATTGTGGACGAAAACCCTTGGTGCCTAGAATGCAGTGAAGCACATTGGGAGCATGAATGTCCCTATAACAATGATGGTCATCAACAAGTGAACAATATAGGCCATGTCATTGAAGG
>JZKD02S0855963.1:127934-156312 GCA_000966675.3 Picea glauca
CATGCCAACAATCAGTTGTACGGGTTGTTCTGTAGGGCCCCAAAGAAACAACCAAAAGTCTGGAATCTGCCTCGAAAATTATGCCAAAGACTACCTCAATTTTTGTGCCCACTTTCACCTGTTATACATATTGTACGGATCCATACATTACGTCCTCCCACAATAGAAAAATGACCCAGCAATGAAAAAGATATCTTCCTTGGGATTTATGCCCACTTTTTCTTGGGAAATGTGCCCACAATGTTTCCCTAAAATTCCTCTCTCGAGCATACTCGAAAATCTCTCTCAATCTCCTCTCGGCATGTTCTCAATGTGTCTTGCACACTACCCAATGCATTATTTTATAAATCTGAAAATGACATTTTCCCTCCAAAGTGTCTTCTCACTTCCCCCAACCCTAAATCCAAAGGCCAATATTAGATCTTGCCTTTTTCAATATCAAGGGTCATGATCCATTCCCTCCAAAATGAATCACTTAAAATATTAAAGTGATTTCACTTTATTACATAAGTGTACTTTATGAAATAAAGTCACTTTAAAATTAGAAGGTACACTTTAATAAAAGAACCACTTTCTAACAACTTTATAAAAACCCCATTACCAAGTTAAGTGCCTGACAGTGTAAACATAAGGTTACATCTGCATACAAGACAAAACATGTGAAGTATCTCCCGAGATAAAAAGCTACCACTCTCTCTTAGTGAAGGAAGTACTCACTGCCACCACTATCATCTGGTTCCATCACATTGTGCTCTGTAGGAGCTCCCTCTGAACCTAGAGCCATCCTCAACACTTGCATGAAACTCGAACTAGAATATCTTCTCCTCAAAACAACTTGGAACCTTGAGCATTGGTTCAATCAACCTGGCTGAGCTTTCTGCCAGTGCTCATAAGAGACTTGCTCTCTTCTCTCAGAATGCAATACTAAATCCTTACTGCCACCGTAGTCTCAGGAGCCTCCTCACGCTCCTCATCCGACGTTGAATCATACACTGAAGGTTGTCCTCTCAACATATACAACATGTTCACCCAGTTACCGATCGAATGCAAATCCACTAGGTCCACTCCCTTCCTGTAGATAAATACATGTTCCCTCTTGAACAATATGAATATATCCTACTTCCTCCAAGGATGAGACTAAGAGAAATTTAAACCTCAACCCTAGAACAAAGAGAACTTCATTAAGCTCAAAGAGTCCCCGAAAATTGAGTTGAAATCTAACACTCCCATCTCCACATACAACTCTCGCCATACCACCTCCATTTACCACCTGTTGGCTAAGACCAGTCTCTTTGAAATCTAGAAATACTCGCCAAATTCCCATCATGTGGAAAGAGGCTCCACTATCCAAAATCCATCTGATATCACCTCCAAATCCTCCGCTTATGACACTGGAAACTAGTGTCACCAAAGAAAATTCCATCTCATACTTGGAAGCAAAGTCCTCCATGGCTACTATAGCAACTGTCTCAGGCCCTTCTGGTTTCTTCTTCTTCTTCTTCCTCTTAGGAAAACGAGAGGCAAGGTTCCCCAACTGGTTACAACAATAGCATCTGACTTTACTCAAGTCCCTTCTAGAACTTCCTTTCTTCTTGGTCTTTGCAATAAGAGAAACATTCTCATCAACTCCATCTGTCTTATGTTCATTGTTCTGAGATCTTTCCCAGATCTCCTCTTGAGTGAAATCATCCCACAATCTGCTCCAATCTGGTAGATGATCACGTCCCACCACACACTTCACGAAGACTTCCCATTCTTTGGTGAAACCATTTAAGGCTATCCTCACCAAATCAGAATCCGTTATGACCTCTCCAATAGTAGCCAACTCATATTTTACTTGAGTTACCCAGGTAAGATAAGAAGAGACACTCTCTTCCTTACCCATATTGGTATCATGTAGCTTAGCCTTCAAGGCCATCTTCTGGTTCTCGTTCTTCACCTCAAACAAGTTCTTAAGTGCATCCCACATCTCCTTGGTAGTCTTTTTCTCAGCCAAGTGTGGGATAAGGTGATCCTTCACCCCATCCAGAATAATCCTCAAAGCCTTGGCTTCCTTAACCTCTTGCAAGTCCAAAGAAACATGATCTGATGCAGGAGCTGCCACAACAGAGTTGACATAGTTATAAATCTTGTTCTTCTTGAGAACAACTAACAATCGGACCTTCCACTGCAAATAGTTGGAAATGCCATCCAACTGATCCTCATATCTAGTGCTTGCAGCCATATCCCCTGTCACAACTCAAGGAAAACAATCACACCCTTTCCCTCGTCAACTTTGCCCAAAAATAACACTACCCACTGTCACTCAGATACCAAGCTCTGATACCATGTAAATTTTTAATGACAAAAATCAACAAGGTAATATTCTGTCAAACACTTAGCAACCTAGAGATAATTGTCTTGCATGAACTTCATAAATGCCTCAAACCCACATTCATAAATTACCATAAGCAGAAATACACATTGCTAAGAAAATATGCAGCATAAATAAACACAATGGACAACAGCACATAAAAATCATAAATTTAGGCAAAAGCCAGGGAAAACCCCAATGTGGGGAAACCCAACGAGAGAGAGAGAGAGAGAGAGAGAGATTTTATTATTCATCTTCAGGAAAATATATAACAACAACAAATTCACAATTTCCAGCCTAGAAAAAT
Organism: Picea glauca; assembly: GCA_000966675.3. Classification (NCBI taxonomy): domain Eukaryota; kingdom Viridiplantae; phylum Streptophyta; class Pinopsida; order Pinales; family Pinaceae; genus Picea; species Picea glauca. Next base: position 130,595 of record JZKD02S0855963.1, read on the forward strand.
CCACTTACAACACACTAAAACACTCCCAAAATTTTCCTCGTAATCCGTGCCAAATCTGTATTGTTGTATGACCTGTTATGTACCTCGAACTCTGTGCCAACAATCAGTTGTACAGAATGTTCTGAATGGCCCAGAAAAAACAACCAAAAGTCTGGAATATGCCACGAAAATCGTGCCAAAGATTGCATTGATTTTCGTGCCCACTTTCACTTGTTGTACGGACTATATGGGTCTATATAGTACGGCCTCCCACAGCAGAAAAACGACCCAGTAATGAAACATATATATTCCTTGGGATTTGTGCCCACTTTTTCTTGGGAAATGTGCCCACAATGTTGCCCTAAAATTCCTCTCTCAAGCCTACTCTAAAATCTCTTTCAATCTCCTCTCGATGTCTTCTCGATGTGTCTTGCACACTAGCTAATGCATTCTTTTATAAATATGAAAATGACATTTTCCCTCCAAAGTGTCTTCTCACTCCCCCAACCCTAAATCCAAAGGCCAAGATTAGATCTTTCCTTTTTCAAGATCAAGGGTCATGATCCATTCCCTCCAAAATGAATCACTTAATTTATTAAAGTGATTTCACTTTATTACATAAGTGTACTTTATGAAATAAAGTCACTTTAAAATTAGAAGGTACACTTTATTAAAAAGTCACTTTAATAAAATAACCACTTTCTAACAGCTTTATAAAAAACCCATTACAAAGTTAAGTGCCTGGTAGTGTAAACATAAGGTTACATCTGCATACAAGGCAAAACATGCGAAGTACCTCCCGAGCTAAAAATCTAACGATTGGATAGGAATTTTTTCAAACCTTTAGTACCCAATCCAAGTCACTACCATCTGATTGTTTCCAAAATGATTGAGGTTGGGATAGTGGAAGAATTGGACTTGAATAACTACTGGACACCCATGTACAATATGTAAAAGATAATATGACCCCAAAAATGAGAAGAACAAAAACAATAACCACAAGGATCAAACCTTTGAGATTCTACATTTCTTGTTTGTTGAGATGGAGGCTTTGCTCGTTGTAACGATGTCACTGAAAAGACAATAGAAAAATCACCAAGAACCCAAATCCAAACCTATCTTACAAAACCCTTGTTTTGAGCTACACCTTATACATATCAGACTTAGATTCGGTATAATATGAAAAAAATGGATGGGATAAAGGATCATATTGTCTAATCATCAATGTCCATTTTCAAAACCAAAGATACATGCCTGGATCATCCATAAAATCTTCCTGGAACATCCCTGAAAGCTTCCTAGAATGTCCCCAAAATTTGTCCTGAACATGCCTGAAAGATGCCTAAAATGTCTTGTGTATGGCCAGCAAATCCTTGAGTCCTTCATGAAGTCAAGGGAAAATTGGGGATGTTTCATATGATTCTCCAAATCCCTGAAACATCAAAATGGAAAATATGAGTTTTTTTCTGAGTGCGGGACAGATCCCTATGCAATGTAGTGTGAAACTCTCTACCAAATTTTCCCTTGATTTTGTCATCTTACTCTTTGATGCCTCAGTTGCTACTGGTTCAACTCTGTTGAACTATATTTGTTGCTTCCAATCTCAACTAATCTCTGTGAAACATATTTTAAATTTGGTTGAAAATATCCAACACCTTTCAGTGGTATTTAGCTGTAGAAAATTCTGCAGCTTAGGCTTTATTTCCTGAGAAATCTCCCTTTTGTATTGGGACATGTGTTCTTGTCTCCGCCATTTGCATTTGTCTAGATTCTAGACTCTATATCGTCTTCTTTGACTATCTAAATTTTTTCCACATTTCTCATACCATGTATGTAGGTTACAAACCTTTTGGTATTCAAGTACAAGTGAGTGCAAACCTCTTGTTTTTTTATTTTATTTCCAGTACAATTAGGAATTACCATTTCCCAACCCATCCGTTGTTTTCCAGGGCACATATATTTTTCCAACTGATATCATGTGAATTGGTAGTCGGTTCAATATGATCCAATGGTATGGTGCCCACATGTTTTTAGCTTGGTTGTTATAATAGACATCTGTCTTTTTGCTAAACATACAAGACCTTTATTTTTTCCATGTTTACTTTATATAAACATCAGTATTTCTAAACTAGTTTTCTCAAAAGTGTTTGGAGCAATCCATGAAACTATCATTTTGATCACATTCTTTACAATCTTGATTGTGTACTCTTCTAGTCCATTTTTTTCTTCCAGTTGGACGGAATCCACTCTAAAAGCTTCCCTCTCTGCAAACTTGAGTAGGGTGGGTGACATGAGTTGTCTTTTTTAATCTGAATATCAAAATAGGTKTTTTTTTCTATTTTTGCAGTAACTATTACAAATATATATGAGGAAACATTTTATTATCTTATTTTCCTTAATCTTTACAAATCTGTACTATTGGCACTGACCATTTTCTGCGTTATTAAGGAATCTATTCCCAACGATTGTTAACTTTTACTAGTTKTCCATCTTGCATTTTTCCAAAATAATTGCATTTCATTGAGAAATTTAATTACGTTCACCAAGTTTCACAAATTGTGATGGAAGTAATTTTTACAGGAAATTGTAACTCTACTATGAATATTCCTTTATTTATATGTTAAAAAGGTTTTCCAAGGAAAACAAACTGTGTTGACCATAAGGAAGAGAAAGGCTTTTGTATTCATTTTGGTTGGGAAAGATTAGGTACATATAGTTGATGTGTTGATTTACTGCAGTCACGGTAGAAGAAAGATCCTCTTCCACCACCACTTGGCAATGATCATAAGGCTCCTCTTCCGCCACCACTTGGCAGTGATCATTATAATTCTAGTCCATGGTATGAGTGTGCAGAAAAACATGGTTATAATTCCTTTACAAGATCTGTTCCTATGGAAGATCTGATACACAAGATGATAAAGTAAGGAAGCGTTCAATGCAATTATGTTTTAGATAAAACTAGGCTTCACTTGCTAGATAGCTTTCTTTTTTCCCAAAAAAATTATCTACTATGAAATATAATACAAAATATGCAAGACTCCTTGGAAAAATTTCTAGTCCTTGGGGACTTCAATTAGTCCAAAATGACAATAGTCTTTCACCATATCTCAGGAGTCAAAACAACAATTATACAGAAGCAAAAACCTCTAATATGAGTACCATACATTCAATTCATTATTTTTTGTGGACTCCTCAGCTGTAATTAGATCTTGGTCTCCTTTGAACTCCGAGGGATACAAATCTGAATTTGCATGTTGTCAATTAGAGAGTCCACCTCTTGCTCAAGGTCCATCTGCTTCATTGTGAAGGATTCCATCATATTGCTAACCATTGCACTAGCCCTCATAACAACCCTATGTGGCTCACCATCCTCGTTTTGCCTCTCCACAATCCAATCTAGGTCTTGTTCATAGGCCTTCAATTGGTCCTCATATCCTCCTCTTCCCTTACCTAATTACAGGAAAATTTTCAAAAGCTTCCTTGTTATCTTTCTTAAACTTAACTTCACCATCATAAATCCAGTCAGAAGAGAATAATCAAAAGAAAGACATATCTTGTTTGCACCAAAGAAAGGCTTTTCACTTCCTTCAATCCTCCATGATTAAAGGAAAGAAGGGACAAAAATCCAACATATTTTAGTATTGGTGGGAGGGGGAGAAGGAAGTAGCTGCAAACATGGTAAATCTTTCTTCCACCATATTAATTGCACTTTTTTGGGATTCATAACTAAATGCCTTATAATAATTTTTATACTGAATTAGAGTACTTTCACCTTAAATTCCGAGAAATGTCTGTACTTTTGCAGATGTGTCCATTTTGCATTATGAATACTAGAAATCTTTCTTTTGGATGTGGTCATAAGGTAAAGTTGATGAATATTCACCGATTTTCAATTCAACGGAGTTTTTTTTGAATGTATATTATTTTCTTACAATTTTTCTAACTGGTTTTTTATGACAGACCTGTTATGACTGTGGACAAAACATTGCTACATATCCTAGGATAAAACTGTATTAAAGTTGATGCAGGTTTGACAAAAGTTAAACATTTATTATGATTTGAGTTTCTAAAATACTTTAATTAGTTCTCAATAGGCATGGGTGTTAGGAAATGAGATAAACTTCCACACTAAACCTAGCAGAAGAGAAGAAGAATTTAATTCAAAATGTAAATGACATATAAATCACACAGTACACAGATATTTAAACCCGGAAACCCAAACTGGGAAAACCAACATTCCATGAGTGTTCTTCTCTCTTCTTGTCTTATTCAATATGAATAAAACATTACATGTTTAGCCTTGGTCAACACCTAAGACACAATCAACATCATACCTTCTTGCTTGTGCAAGAACAACCCTATAGCCAATCTGGCTTACATCTGCATGACCAACAACCTACATCTAAATATTTCTCTAAAAATTGGCTATCATATGATTCATTGGTTAGCCTTTACGGCCTTACAACACGCCTCTTTATAGACTTTACAACAGGAAAAACCATAAATAATTGGAGCCCAAAAATGGTTACAGATCCATGTAGATCATTGGCTACAAATCCTTCAAATCTTGGGATTCTATTACAGTCGACTCCAAGTCATATTACCAGTCGACTATTAGTTGGCCTTCATTTGAGCTTCAGGTGATCACCATATGTCCATTTGTGGACCTCTCATTGGTTGACCTCTTCGACTCGTTATTGATTCCTTAACATGTTGAACCGCCTTGACCTTCGACTTCAACTTTACCTGGTTGATTAACCTCGACCTTCGACTTGTTGTCGATCTACCTCAACCCTCAACCTGTTGTCGATCCACCTCGACTTTGATCGTCATTCGATCCACCTTGACTAGAATTTCATTGCAAATAATATAACAACCCATCATTCTCCCACTTGTTGTCTTCCTTGTTGAAACTAGGATATTCCTGAACTTTCGTTCACAGATCCAGGGCATCAATGCCCATTACCTCTTTGCACCAAGTGAACTTCACAACACTCATAGACTTGGTCAACAAGTCTGCTATGTTTTCCAACGTGTCTACTTTCTCCAATATCACCTTGTTACTTTCCACCATATCTCTTACGAAATGGTATTGCACATCAATATGCTTAGTCTTCAAATGATAAGCAGGGTTCTTTTCTAGAAATATTACACTTTGACTATCGCAACTTACATTCATAGCTCTCTGCTAAAACATGATTCATGAACAGAGCCTTTGCATCCATAATGCTTTTTTGCTTCCATGAGTCACCGCCATGTATTCAGCTTCTATTGTTGAGAAGGATACGACTACATGTTTCTTTCTCATCCAGCTTATTTCTCTACCGAACATCTTGAAGACATATCTTTTGGTCAAATTTCGTCGATCCAAATCTCCAGCCCAGTCGGCGTCGGCAAAACCATGTACATTTAATTTACCACTATCACCTCCAGGTCTTCCTTGGTAGCATATAGTATATTCCTTCGTGCCACAAATATACCTGAATACTCTCTTGACAACTGTCCAATGCTCATTTCTAGGTGTCGACATGTACCGTCTCAACACTCCCACTGCATGGTCATTGTCTGGTCGAGTGCATACCATCGCATACATTAGACTACAAAAAAATCTTGCATAGGGAACATGTTCCATGTCCTCTATTTATTCATGTGTCTTTGGACAATATTCAACAATTAGCCTTGCTCCCATAGGAATTGGCACCTTCACCGGTTTTCAATCTTGCAAGTTGAAACGTTTCAGAATTGTTTCAATATACTTCATCTGATTCAACCAGATCTTTATAGTGGTTTGATCTCTCTTAATCCCCATTCCAAGAATGAAGTTAGTTGCACTGAGATCCTTCATGTCAAACTTGGAGGATAACTACTTCTTCACCTCCTTTATTGTGTCCATGTTGTTTCCAATCAACAACATGGCATCAACATACAAAGATGCTTATACGAAACACCCATATTCTTCCTTAAAATATATGCAGTGATCATATTTTCTTCTCACAAATCCCAAACTAAGGATGTATGTGTCAAACTTATGGTAACACATCCTTGGCAATTGCTTTAGACCATAAAGGGATCTTTTCAGTTTGCACACCAACTCTTGCTTTCCCTTTACTACAAATCCTTCAGGTTGTTTCATGTAGATTTATTCTTTCAGGTCCCCATGTAGGAACGTTGTCTTCACATCCAATTTTTTTATTTCTAGATCGAATGTTGCAACCAGAGTCATTAGTACTCTAATGGAAGCTAATTTTGCAACAAGGGAAAAACTCTCACCGAAGTCAACTCCCTCGACTTGGGAATAACCTTTCGCTACCAGTCGAGCTTTGAACTTCTTGACTTGACCTGGGACATTCATATTCTTCTTAAATACCCATTTTCTACCAACGAGATTTATTCCACTAGGTAACCTTACTAAATCCCATGTCTCATTCTTCTGCAAGGATTCCATCTCTTAAACCATGGTGTCTGTAACACACCCAACCCCTAAATACCCTTTCGAGGGATGGGGCATCAAATTTTGTTTTTCCTAACTATCTCTAATCATCTCTCTGAGGCCTTCATCCTCTTCTTCTCATTCGTATTTTTCTAACGACTATTACCAGCTCAAAATCCGATCTCTGGTTTGCAATATAGGTCTCATGAAGTTATCCGAGCGCTATTTTCGAGGATTGTGGAGTCATAAGTCCCAAAGACGAAAGAGCTAGATCCTTTCGTACTAGTGCAAGGTTCCTAGATCATGTTCATATGGGTCTTTTGGAAATTTTTGGGGGCTAAGCGCTAATCCTTTTTGCAACAAATGGGTTAAGGACATGGGCATGAGCCCTTGGTTAGATGGGTGGATAGTCGGAAAGAAAAACATCCTTCTCCCACAGAGATGAACTTGACATTCCTACTAAGGTGAATTCAAAAGGGTCGACAATACTTAGATGCTTTAGTTACTCCTACCTTGAATCTCCTGCGGATTCACATCCCATGACTCTCTAGCAACTACACTGAGATAAATTAAATACCATATAGATATAGCAGTTTACAGAAGAAAAAGATAATTTCTAACAATTGTTCAAAACACTGCAAGACTTAACCATAAACACAAATATTCAATCATCGCATCCATTACATATTGCACAAAGTATGATAATACTTATCAAAGCTGGAGAATGTGAAGTGATTGTTGAAAGGGGTGCATGTTTCCTCCCAAACATAGGCACAACCACTTCTGACGGATTTACCACTGGCCACCCCCAAGCTAGACCATGATGGTCAGAGAGAGATTCTTTCTTCTTGCTCCACAACAGTGAGGGAGGAAGGTTACTTTCCTCCTCCCATGGGAACTTGGCAATCGGTTTTTCCCCACTCCAAGAAAGGGGGTCTCTGCGAGCACTTCCTCAGTAACTCATCAACCTCATTTTTTAGCTTGCAGCGAGACCCTACCCAAGGCTTCTTACAACTAAAAATCCTGATTCGAAGCATGCCCACTTCTCTTCTCTGGAGATTCCTGAGTCGAAGCATGCCCACTTCTCTTCTTTGGAGATTGATTTCTCTACTATGCTTCCTTGAAGATCTATCCTTGTTCCTTGAATTACCTCCTTTCTTCCCTTCCTCAACAAAATTGCATGGGTCCAAATCCCAATTCGCAGTTAGGCCTGGAAGCCTTACAGATGGCTACCCTGCCCCATATCCTCATTAACTCTTGAGGATGGCCTTCAAACTACCAACATGACTGGTAATTCATTTCTGGGTTAGAGGAATGTTGGGCAATTACACTGAGTAGGTACTGGTCTAGTGAGGGTCATCTCAACCATTCTTGGTTTTCCCTCACCATCACTCTCATAGAATCCATGGTATATCTTGGAAAACTCCCCCCTTTAAGAAGTTGTGCAACACATAACAAATTTCTATTAATAACAAAAAATTCATACATTGACCCTTTTATACAAAGGTTCATCAAATAAAACATTCACACATATTTAGTCTGTCATAGTCTCTTGGTCAGTTATAGTTATATTTATAAACTGGGGGAAACAAGGGTATAATTACAGTGTCCTTCCAAAGTTTACCCTCTGCCAAGTCGAGTGCCTCACTGACCGACTTGGGATCATCATCGATGACAGTTAACACAAATGTGGAATGAAAGTCGGGAAGACTATACCTTTCGACTGGGTTTTTTACTCTTTTGACCTCCTTACCACTAGAGTCTATTGTTCCACCTCTTCCTCTGATTCAGTCGACTCATCTAAATCATCTTCTTCCTTCCTCGGTTCAAACTGCATTGTCTCAGGATTATTCTCGATCTGAACAATTTCCTCAGGCTCAGACTTATTTCCAACTTCTTTGAATATCACATCTTGAATGCACATCGTTCTCCTTGATGCAGGATCCCATAGCTTATATCCCTTCATTCCTTCTTTATATCCAATGGAAATACATTTGACTTCCTTCTTGTCCAGCTTGCTTCTCTTTTCCTTGGGAACATGCACAAAACCATCACAACCAGACAATTTGAGATGTGAAACAAAAGGCTTCTTACTCGAGCATACCTCATGTGGAGTCGTGATGACTAGTTCTAACGAAGGAGACATATTCACTAGATATTTTGCAGTGTTGACTATCTCCGCCAAGAATTCTTGTGCAAGCCCAGCACCACTGAGCATACTCCTTGCCTTATCCATCAACATTCTATTCATTCTCTTGGAAATTTCATTTTGCTGTGGGGCATATGGTGTGGTATTTTGGCATGCTATGCTAAAATTCTTGCAGAACTGATCAAATTCTTTTCCACATAATTCACCGCCGTTGTCAGTTCTCAACACCTTAATTTCCTCATATGTTTGGATTTCTACAAGAGCTTTAAAGTCTTTAAATTTCTCGAAAACCTCTTATTTCTTCCTCAAGAAATATATCCATGTATTTCTAGAAAAATCATCTATGACGGAGACATAACACAAAAATACACCAAGTGAAGGCACTGAAACCAGGCCAAACAGATCACTATGCACCAATTCTATTTTTCCCTTGTCGCTCAAGATGGAAACCTCACTCGAATTTGTTTTCCATATTTAGAATTCTCACAAAATTCGATTTCTAAACCACATTCAGGAAAACATTCAACCATACCTTTGTTGTGCATGGCTCAAAGTCATTTTTCTCCAATGTGTCCCATATTCTCATGCCACAGCATGGTCGAGTCAATTTTATCATGTCTTGTCGAGTTAGTTTGTATCGACTCAGCCTAAGTTGGGTAAAGTTGAGTTGAATTCAAGTCAACTTCAGGAGCAATGATACTGTTGCATCCAGTTGAGTCAGCATTCCCTAATAGCCTATATAGGGTTCCAATCCAAAATCCTTTCATTAATACCATCACACCTCTAACCATCTTGCACGAATCCTTCTGAAACAGAGTGTGCACTCCAACATCACTCATCTTACTGATAGATATCATTGTTCTTTCCAAACCAGAAATGTGTAGCACACTTGGAAGGGTTCTTTTCCTCCCATCCTATAGTATCAATCGAACTCTTCCTTGTCTCGATAATTTTGGTTGTCGAGTCGTCCCCTAAGAACACATCACCTCCATCATATCGTTTATACTTGCAACACCATTCTCTATGTGTTATCATATGATAAGATGCTCCTAAGTCAATCAACCAAACACCTTGATCTGACTGTGTACTGGTCGACGCCAGGTACACATCACCTCCTTTATTTGGGATCATCTTTCTCTCATTTGACTACTTCTCGTCGGATCTTGTACTGAATTCCATTGCCCTCGAATTACAATCATTTTTCTAATGCCCAGTTTTACGGCATTTCTAGCATCTTTTTGTCGACTAAACTGGGGATTTAGATCTACCCTTCGACTTAGAATTTCTACTAGAGAATTTTCCTTTATCTCTTTCAACCGGTCGACCTCTCACCACTAAATCATATTTGGTCGATCCTTCCATGCTATTTCTTCTCATTTATTCCAACAACAGATAAGAAACCACATATTCTAGTGCTAGTGTGGTTGTATTACTCCCTATAGCCACGACTAAGCTATCCCAGGAGTCTGAAAAGAACATAATAGGCTAAAACACTTCTCCTCATTAGTTATTTTAATATCCATAAACGATAATTGGCTTAAAATGGTATTAAGCACATTTAAATGATCAGTCACTGAACTACCATCACTCATTCTCAGAAGATACAGTTTCTTTCTGAGAAACAACTTATTTAGCATATATTTTGACTGGTATAAGCTTCCCATCTTGTACAACAGTTTCTTGGCCGAATCTTCACCTAAGACATTCAACAATACCTAATCTACAAGACAAAGTTGAATCGTACTTCTTGGTCTTCTTTCGATTTTCACCCATTCTTTCATCGACATGCTTGTCAGCTGGGTACCTGGACATAATGATGTCCATTGTTCTCGATCTAACCGTAGTTGCATGGATCTTTAAGGAGTTCCATGGATCTAATATTATTACTCTATTTTGATTCTACTCTCCATATTAAGCCATTCTTCCAAAAGAATAAATATTTAATATTCTGCTATGGTTTAGATGTTCTCATATTATAATCAAATGCTCTTTCAAAAATGCCTACATTAATGTGAACTAAGTATGATCATATACATAATATTTTTAAAGAGAAAAATTGGTGTGTGGTTGGCAAGAAATCCATGTTCAGAGTTAGATAATACCCCATGAATGAAATCACTTGGATGTATGTAGAAAACACAAATATGGATTCTTCCAAGAAGATAAATCTTTCCTCTTTTTGTTTTGAAATAGATGTTCTCATATAATCAATACAGAGTTAGATAATACCCCAAGAATGATATCACCTGGATGTATGTAGAAAACACAAATCTGGATTCTTCCAAGAAGATAATCCTTTCCTCTTTCTGTTTTGAAATAGATGTTCTCATATAATCAATTGCCTGCACCATGATCTAAACATAAGATCATGTACAACATAGTTTTATATCTAGGAATGTTGGTTGGTGGTTAGTAAGAAACAAGTTAATAGTTTGACCATACTACAATCATGTACAACATATTTATAAATCTAGGAATGTTGGTTGGTGGTTAATAAACAACAATTTAAGAGATTGACAAGACCCGAAGAAGAAATTCACTTCGTTGTATGCAGAAAACAAAAATCTCCATATTGCGCCATTCTTCCAAGAAGATAAATCTTTCATTTTTCAGTTGTGGGATAGATGTCCTCGTATAATCAAACTCTTTTTCAAAAATGCATGCATCATGATCTAAACATAAGTAAGATCATGTATCTAGCATATTTTTAGCATATGTTTAGCATATTTTTAAATCTATAAAAGTTAGTTCATGGTTGATAAGAAATTAGTGAAGAGTTCAAGACAATACTCAAAGAAATAAAGGGTGGTTTGAACATTCCCCGTTCTTTTTAAATCTAGAAGAGTCAGTTCATGGTTGGTAAGCAATTAGCGAAGAGTTAAAGACAATACTCAAATAAATGAGGGATGGTTGAACCTTCTCCATTCTTTCCCCAAATATATACCATTTTAAATGATGGTAAATTTATATAGGGGCCGGTTGACTAACCCTTCAATGAATAGAAAATGCTTAATTAAAATATTATAGAAGGAATATTTGATAAACTAGCAATATTTGATCAACCAAAACTTCAATTTTGCTACAAGTGTATTTCAACTACAAATAAGCCATGGTTTTAAAAATAATGTTGAAATCTTTTTGCAAAATAAATGTAGGAAAAGGATATTGAGTTTATTTGATCAACCAAAACKTYAKTTTTGCYACAAGTGTATTTCAACTATAGATAAGCCWTGGTTTTAAAAAYAATGTTGAAMTCTTTTTGCAAAAGAAATGTAGGMAAAGGATATTGAATTTGTTCTACACATMTTTCAAAAGGAAAGAAAAAGGGGACCTAAAAAGTTGTTATGCACATCTTTCAAAAGGAAAAAAATAGATCTCGCAAATGCATTAAGAATAGTACATGTAGTTATGTATGAATCCCAAGTATATATTATTCTAAACCATTGACATGGATGAAAGAAATACAAGGCAACTACATCATGTGCATATCTATAATGTAACCCATAAAATTTAAAAAAAGTAGAAAATAAATTTAAGTATTCATGTGTATATAATAAAGTCCTCATAAAAACACACTAGAACTTACAAATTCAATGTACATATACATTACCTATGCATCATCAGGTATGGACGCATCATTTTCAGGCACTCTATCTGATACTCTCTTCTCCAATTTGGCTTATAACAAATTTGAAATTTGCATATGTCCATTAAGGCATCTACTTCCATAAATAACATTTTTAAATCATTTTTGATGAGTTAAAATTAAATGATTGACACTTGAAATCATAGTTTTAAACTTCAAAAAATGTAATACCTGTGATGTGCCAACATCAATATCATCTCACTCTTGAAATTCCCCCAAAATTTGCGATGACAACTGAGATAAACCTATAAATGTGTTGGGAGATGGCAAGGGAATTTGTGAACAAAGCAACTTTGAATTTTAGAGAAATGTGTTCACATTAATGGCAAGATATAAATTTGTTGGATTGATTCTTCAACAAGGTGTGGAAATTATACAACTAAAGTGTAGATATGGATATTTTTAAAAATATGCYTGATTCATTGCATCCAAATTTAAAGACGATGAATCAAGTCTCCTATTTAATGAAGAATCATTTAACATTTGAACAAACTGTGATTAATGAACATGTAACACATTAATTATTTCTAATAATGCAATGATATGTATCTAGATCTAATAACAAGAAAGCTATCCCCGAATGCATGAAAAATTTACAAACTAAAACACATACCGGTGCAATGCCTTATTCCTCATGCCTAATTAACTATTTCCATCCATTGTCACAAAAATTTTCATAAGCCTGTAGGTCTTCTACACTCATGGAATCTATATCCTCATTTTTCATGTCAACATAACTCTCCCAAGCATTGGATTGTGCCCTCTGTCAATTCAAACCAACGTCAATACCATACAAAAAAGATTCCAAATTATCTTCAATTGCAGTCCTCGCCTCCTTTCCAACTTGTGATGTGGCCTACATCTTTGCATGTGAAGCAAATTCCCCTATTTGGATAGATATAAAAGGTGGTGGAGGCCTCGACAATGATGCATATCGATATGTCCATTTTCAATAATATGTTTGACCTTTACCAACCCCATAATATCAAGATGGTAGGCTGGTATAATCGAGGTGTATGCCCAAAAACAACTCCACATAGAAAAGTCTAGCAAAGTAAATTGGTACCTCACCATTCCATGGAAACCTCCCATATGCTACCAAGAATCTGTCATAGAGATGTCCTGCAATGTTTGGGTGCTTGAAATACTGCACCTTCAACATCGGTCGCTTTGGACCTTCCTTGAAATTAAACATTGAAATTGTCTCCTCTTTTGAAACTTTGTTTTGTACTAATTCCCATTTATCAAGGCCCATCAACTATGACTTCCATTTCCTCATAAAATCTATGAAGGTATCAGGCATTGGCCTGAGGTTCTGATATACATTAATAAATTTTTGCAAAGAATGCAAAACGATCTCCAAGATTTGCTTGCTATTTGCAAGGAGAGCCATATGTCTAAGATTATTCTCGAGCTTAGAATGATGGGATGAGCATCGTTGGAGCATCATCGCTTCAACATTTCCTTCCCAAGGAATCTCTTCACCAACATCCGAGGGATAGGTGGTCATAGGGGTGTAATCTTCATTTTATTGATAATGTTGCTTGATCCACCTTCACCCTCTACATGGACTCTGCCTGATTTTCACTCTCTCTTTCATTATCGACCCCCTGATAAAACTAATCCTCTACACAAATAAACAATTGAAAATATTCACAACATTGAACAAAAACACATAAAAAAACATAAAAACATATAAAAAATAGACACAAAAAAATAAAATACTAAAAACAAGAAATTTACCAAACATATGTTGTTGATGTGATGGGGTCTCTACATTCTCCAGAGTGGGGTGTATTTATGTTCAACCTATTTAAATAGATTGAATCCCCAACTATATGCTGGGAACTCTATCCTGATGCTCTATTGATTGATTCATCCGATAATCTCCTCCTTCCACTAGACTGCCTTTTGTCACTAGCTGCCCCTACTCGATTACGATACCTTGCTGAAATATGGGTCTCTAACGACCTAAGTGTCTCTCTCGAATTAGGGGTCCCTCCTATTCCTTCATTGGATAGCATCGATCGTTTTCAAGGCATATTCGGAGACTCACATCCCACCGACTCACCTCGATCCATCCTTTCAAAATCTAAGAAAATGAAAACATAAGGTAGAAACAAGTTCAAGGCATAGGCATATATTAAAGAAAGTTACAAATAAATTTGTGAGTTTATTCTCACAAGTATGGGGTGGCCTAAACCAAAGAATAACTTCAAGGAATAATGTTATATTGAATAAAACAACAAATAAACAAAAACATAAGTTATAAAGTAACTTCAAGGAATAAAAGTATAAATCGAAGAAAACGACAAGTAATCGAAAAAATACTTTATATATTTTTAAAAACTTAAAAGCATAGGCATATATTGAAGAAATGACATATAATTTTTTTATTGTATTTTGATAAGTATGGGTGGCTTTAATGAGATAACTTAAAGGCATAGGCATATATTAGTAACTAACTAATATGCTCAATATGCTCAAAGTGAAGCCAAAAACCCAATGAATGTGGGACCAATAATATTTTTCACTAGAAAGGAGAAAAAAGACACATTCAAGTAATATAATTTGTTCTTAAATGAGCAAGAAATGTTAACTACTACAATACCTCCTCTCCCAATACTCTTCATCCATGTCTACAAGCCTAGCCCAAATTTGGACTTAAAGAGAACTAAGATCAATTTGTTTGGCAAAGGTGGAATGTGATATGCCTTTGAAAAAGGAACATTGAAGTATGGCTATTGATTATATTATAGTGCTTCGCTAGGTGGAACATTAAAGTTTGGCTGAGCATGATGGAGTTTAGGCACTTAATAATGGAAATTTTCAATTTGGCTTAGCTAGCCAAGTCTAATAAGTGAGGCTTGGAGAGTTAGGTTTTTTCAGTCATGAGGGATGAGGCACAAATCACCAAGTCTAGGATAAGGATATAATCATTTATAAATGGGATATGATTTTACCTATGTTGATTCACTAAGGATTTATTCAATGAAGATAAAAATAAAATTAAAAAAAATACGTCTTTATAGGTTTAAGAAACATACTAATCTAGCATATTAGATAGTTTTCCTTACTTGGTCAGTGTTATGGGTTGAGTTGTTTGGAGCTCTATCCTTCAAAGACAAAATCCCAATTATATTGAAAATTAGGGTTGGGTTATGTGGGAGTGCTCAATCTAACATAATCACCCTTGTTGCTTCATTCCCATCTTGGAGATGGCACACACATGAGATGGTGCCTATGGTTGGGAGGAAAAATGAACCTATGGATATATTTCCTTAAGTGCTATACAAACTAAGTATTTCTATCTTAAATATTTAAGTTACAAGAATTAATTATTGTATTATTTATTTGAGTAAATGTGATGAGAATAAATTGATGAATGATTATATTCAAGATATAATTTATGGGTTGTCTAGGAATTATGTGTAGATTTCTAAGGTTGTGTCATCCATCAACTCATGTTATATAGTCCATAATTTAGCCTCTATTATGTAAATTAAGAGGAGACCATGCCAAATGTATGGAATTAGCGTTATGAGTATAAAAAAATGACATAACTAGAAGAAATTCCAATTATATACATGTAGAAGACTTTTATAAGTATTTTGATATTTTCTTCTATGTAATAAGCTAATAATTTGAGAATTNCCTTCAAAGACAAAATCCCAATTATATTGAAAATTAGGTTTGGGTTATGTGGGAGTGCTCAATCTAACATATCCACCCTTGTTGCTTCATTCCCATCTTGGAGGTGGCACACACATGAGATGGTGCCTATGGTTGGGAGGAAAAATGAACCTATGGATATATTTCCTTAAGTGCTATACAAGCTAAGTATTTCTATCTTAAATATTTAAGTTACAAGAATTAATTATTGTATTGTTTATTTGAGTAAATGTTATAAGCATAAATTGATGAATGATTATATTCAAGATATAATTTATGGGTTGTCTAGGAATTATGTGTAGATTTCTAAGGTTATGTCATCCATCAACTCATGTTATATAGTCCATAATTTAGCCACTATTATGTAAATTAAGAGGAGACCATTCCAAATGTATGGAATTAGCATTATGAGTATAAAAAAAATGACATAACTAGAAGAAATTCCAATTATATACATGTAGAAGACTTTTATAAGTATTTTGATATTTTCTTCTATGTAATAAGCTAATAATTTGAGAATTGTGTGTTTGAATGATTAATTGTATAATTGGATCAAAATMATTGTGTAAAACATGCATGTTGTTAAATATTTGTCTTAATGATTTAGGGAAATTGTTGTGCATGTATGTTTATTTCCATTGTAATATTGAATTGATATGTGTATGTGTGTGTATAAACTAGTCAAAGGATTGTTAAGGATTAAACGGAATCACAACCGAGAAACCTAATTAGGGTAGAAGACAAAATTTTAATGGTGTGCCATGACAACCAAGGTAGGCAAGTATAAGTATAGTGAAACAATGTTTACACAAGACAAATTGATCATGACAAGGAATAACATAGGAAGGTTTTCTCTAGTTCTCTTGGAAGCTTTTGTACATATTTTTAGTAATTCAAAGCCTCTTGGACTTTGCATGGACATATAAGAGCACCACTAGYTTAGGAAKGCRTAAWGAGAAGCCTCTAGAACCATAAAGGCATGCACTTCAAGATTTATCATATAAGATAATAACTTGAAAATAATTCGAGGTCTTTAGGATTGTCCAAGTTTCTTGTGGGTGACAAAAGTTTCTTAGAGTTTTTCTAGTCTTATCCAATTGAATACTTTTTTATAGTTTTTCTTTATTATGTTTAATGAATTTTTAAAGAAATATTTCCAGGAGTGTTTTCTAATATAGTTCCAAGAGTGTTTTCAATTGGACAAAGACCATGTGGTACTTTGTGCGAATGGCACAAAGTCCATATGAACTCTGCACAGAGTCTAGATGAACTCTGTGCACCGATGTTAAAACTTGGTTTGGTCTGATTCGTTATTCGTAATATGTCCATGTATAGAAATCTGAATATGGACAAAGAGTCGAAACAAACCGAGGCAACAATGACTGTAGCAACCATTAATTCCATTTGAAGACAACATTTTGATTTATAAAGTTGTCAGATAAGATTAAAATCTTAGGTTAAAGCTCATCCACGCATTTTCTGGTAGAAATAGTGAAAGTCCTAACATTTCAAAGGTATTGTTTTATAAGTACACTCCGGGTTCTTTTGATTCCTTTGTTCTCTCTTTGGGTAGAGTATTTCCCTCTTTCCACTCTATGAATTTTTCCAAGACCCTCTATCTTGGAGTATTGGTGCACTATTTGATATCTTCATTGGAACAAAGGGATTTGCAACGTATTTGTGTAGCTTAATGATTAGATTACTTTCAAGTGGTAATAAGTCCCTAATTTTCATTGATTTATTATGCATTATAGGGGGTTGAAGGATATTGGAAGAGAGTTATGAAATTATGAAGAGTCCATTCATGGAAACAAAAAATCAATATTTTCATCTCAAACCAAAATTCGTGAAAATGAACAATAGATAGTAACTCAAGTTGTAACAATTATGAGCACTCTTATCCAATGTAAGAGGCAAATAGTCATTGTAGAGGTTGAATGTAATATGCTTTGGAATATGGTTATCAATATGTGCAAGGGAGACCAATTCGAGGCCTTGAATTAGGTGTAGTTTGTAAATTACAACTATGGGGGATCATAAGAAGATGAGACTATGCATCAACTTGTAGACAACATGGAAATAACAAAAAGCCAGAGTTGGACCCAGTAAAACCAACAATAGAATAAGTGAACAATCAATTTGCATTTTGCTAAGTTCTTATTATACTAGGTGTATCTTGTAGAATCTATACCACTCAAAAGTGTTGAAATTTTTTTCCTTTGGATATAATCAGGCTTGGTTATATGCTAGTACAAAGTATATTATTTAGTTATTATATTTCACTTTTGAAACAGACCTTGATGTACGTGCTCTATAAATTTCATGTAGTCTATTTTATCGATATTAAATCTCCTAGTTGCAATTAGAAAAACAAAATTTGTTATTAGTAAAGTATGTGTGTAGACATTATGTTATGCATCACTAGATGAACAAATTTAATCTCTACATTCGATTTATATACTTGAAGTAAAGGTAAAAAAAAAACTAAAACACTAAGTAGTTCATTCCAAATTTACATTTTACAAATAAATCTAGTGATTTAGCTATTATTATACTAAAAAAATAGACCCTCCATAACTAAAACACAACATATATGCAACATAAGTAGCAAATTAATAAGTACATTTGACAGTAACTTTAAATCAATTTAAAAAATTTAATTACATTATCTAATAAAATACTAACTACTTAACTAAGAGTTTAAATGTACATGTTTGACAATTATAAAAAGTTCAATATATAAATTGAAACTAAAAATAAAAAAAATTGGGGATGGAAGGTATTGTACAACACTCTAGGCACTCTGTGCGAATGGGAAGAGTCCATATGGCGTTTTCCCATTCACGCAGAGTGCCATATGGACTATGTGTGAATGGAAAGAGTCCATATGGACTCTTTGCAGAGTCCAACCAAAAATAAATAAATTACAAAGATAAACCAGATTGACCTGGCCCAGACGCCTAGACCCTATGCTCATATTTTCCAACAATACCAAGGTTCGGCAACAAAATCAATGTTCACCAACCACCAAAATTCACCAACAACACCAACCACCAACGTTCTCCAACAACGCCAACCACCAGTGTTCACTTCGAATGCCTGTAAAGTAAAAATGTACATGTTTGACAATTATAAAAAACTAAATATATAAATTGAAACTAAAATTAAAAAATGTTGGGGATGGAAGGTATTGTACAACACTCTGTGTACTCCATGCGGACAAAGTCCATATGGAACTTTGTGTGAATGGACAGAGTCCATGGACCCTGTCCATTCACATAGAGTGCCATGGACTCTGTGCAGAGTCCTACCAAAATTAAAAAAACTATAACAAAATTAAAAAAAAATATTAAAAAAAAATTACACACAGACACCACATTTACCTGGCCCTAACGCCTGCACCCTACACTCGGATTTTCCAACAACACCAATGTTCACCAAAAACACCACTATTCACCAATCGCCAATGCCAGTGTTCACCAAGTGCCAACATTCACCAACCTCCAGCGTGTTGATTAAGGTTGGTCGTCATTGATGTCAACCCTTGAATAAATCCCCGTAGCACAAAGGTTTGGGTAATGGACCCAATTTTTTTTGATGTAAAGATGAATCATTATTGTCTTTTCATGGTTGATAAGAAGTAAATATGGATGAACTCTAAAGTGGTCCCCTTATGGTGAAAGCCCTCACGAGAAGACACTTTGCATATTGAGTTATCCTAGAAGAATGGTTGGAGGACCCATGCTATCATTATTGTATTATCATGATTGATAAGGTGCATAAATGGATGAACTCCAAAGTGGTCCCCTTATGGTGAAATCCCTCATGGGAAGATGCTTTGTGGATTGAGTTATCCTAGAATAATGGTTGGAGGACCCATTCTTGTATGTGGAATAATGAGATGAATATCAAGAAAATTGTTGGTGAAACTATCCTAGATGGATAGTGCTTGTCATGCCATTTCCGGTGGTACGTGTAATGTCACATAAATCCTCATGGTTTGAGAGTTATGGCCTTACTAAGATGAAGGACCCCCACATGAAGGCTTGAAGCCCCCAAGGTCAAAGAAATCAAAGTGACCTAAAAGAAAAAATCATTATTTAAAGGATAAAGTAAAGTGACCTAAAAGAAGAAATCATTGTTTAAATGATAAAGTAAAGTGACAAAGTCAAGGTGGATTATTTATATAATAAAGTGAAGTGACAAAATCAAGAAATGATAAAGTAAGGTGACAAAATCAAGAAGGAATATTTAAATGATAAAGTATTGGAGAACTTTCTATTTATGGAAAGTGGTTAACCCTAAAANATGATTAATTGTATAATTGGATCAAAATCATTGTGTAAAACATGCATGTTGTTAAATATTTGTCTTAATGATTTAGGGAAATTGTTGTGCATGTATGTTTATTTCCATTGTAATATTGAATTGATATGTGTATGTGTGTGTATAAACTAGTCAAAGGATTGTTAAGGATTAAATGGAATCACAACCAAGAAACCTAATTAGGGGAGAAGACAAAATTTTAATGGTGTGCCATGACAACCAAGGTAGGCAAGTCTAAGTATAGTGAAACAATGTTTACACAAGACAAATTGATCATGACAAGAAATAACATAGGAAGGTTTTCTCTAGTTCTCTTGGAAGCTTTTGTACATATTTTTAGTAATTCAAAGCCTCTTGGACTTTGCATGGACATATAAGAGCACCATTAGTTTAGGAAGGCGTAAACAGAAGCCTCTAGAACCATAAAGGCATGCACTTCAAGATTTATCATATAAGATAATAACTTGAAAATAATTCGAGGTCTTTAGGATTGTCCAAGTTTCTTGTGGGTGACAAAGGTTTCTCAGAGTTTTTCTAGTCTTATCCAATTGAATACTTTTTTATAGTTTTTCTTTATTATGCTTAATGAATTTTTAAAGAAATAGTTCCAGGAGTGTTTTCTAATATAGTTCCAAGAGTGTTTTCAATTGGACAAAGACCATGTGGCACTCTATGCGAATGGCACAAAGTCCATATGAACTCTACACAGAGTCTAGATGAACTCTATGCACCAATGTTAAAACTTGGTTTGGTCTGATTCATTATTTGTAATATGTCCATGTACATGTATCTGAATATGGACAAAGAGTTGAAACAAAACCGAGGAAACAATGACTGTAGCAGCCATTAATTCCATTTCAAGACAATGTCTTGATTTATAAAGTTGTCAGATAAGATTAAAATCCTAGGTTAAAGTTCATCCACTCATTTTCTGGTAGAAATAGTGAAAGTCCTAACATTTCAAAAGTATTGTTTTATAAGTACACTCCAGGTTCTTTTTATTTCTTTGTTCTCTCCGTGGGTAGAGTATTTCCCTCTTTCTACTCTATGAATTTTTCCAAGACCCTTTATCTTGGAGTATTGGTGCACTATTTGATATCTTCATTGGAACAAAGGGATTTGCAACGTATTTGTGTAGCTTAATGATTAGATTACTTTCAAGTGGTAATAAGTCCCTAATTTTCATTGACGTATTATGCATTATAGGGGGTTGAAATATATTGGAAGAGTGTTATGAAATCATGAAGAGTCCATTCAGGGAAACAAAAAATCAATATTTTCATCTCAAACCAAAATTCATGAAAATGAACAATAGATAGTAACTCAAGTTGTAAAAATTATGAGCACTCTTATCCAATGTAAGATGCAAATAGTCGTTGTAGAGGTTGAATGTAATATGCTTTGGAATATGGTTATCAATATGTGCAAGGGAGACCAATTTGAGGCCTTGAATTAGGTGTAGTTTGTAAATTACAACTATGGGGGATCAT
Organism: Picea glauca; assembly: GCA_000966675.3. Lineage (NCBI taxonomy): Eukaryota > Viridiplantae > Streptophyta > Pinopsida > Pinales > Pinaceae > Picea > Picea glauca. Next base: position 152,287 of record JZKD02S0855963.1, read on the forward strand.
AAGAAGATGAGATTGTGCATCAAATTTTAGACAACATGGAAATAAACAAAAACCAGAGTTGGACCCAGTAAAACCAACAATAGAATAAGTGAACAATCAATTTGCATTTTGTTAAGTTCTTATTATACTAGGTGTATCTTGTAGAATCTATACCACTCAAAAGTGTTGAATTTTTTTTCCTTTGGATATAATTAGGCTTGGTTATATGCTAGTACAAAGTCTATTATTTAGTTATTATATTTGACTTTTGAAACAGACCTTGATGTACGTGCTCTATAAATTTCATGTAGTCTATTTTATTGATATTAAATCTCCTAGTTACAATTAAAAAAACTAAATTTGTTATTAGTAAAGTATGTGTGTAGACATTATGTTATGCACCACCAGATGACCAACTTTAATCTCTACATTTGATTTATATACTTGAAGTAAAGGTCAACAAAAACTAAAACACTAAGCAGTTCATTCCAAATTTACATTTTACAAATAAATCTAGTGATTTAGCTATTATTATACTAAAAAAATAGACTCTCCATAACTAAAACACAACATATACGCAACATAAGTAGCAAATTAATAAGTACATTTGACACTAACTTTAAATCAATTTAAAAAAATTAATTACATTAGCTAATAAAATACTAACTTCTTAACTAAGAGTTTAAATGTACATGTTTGACAATTGTAAGAAGTTCAATATATAAATTGAAACTAAAAATAAAACAAACTGGGGATGGAAGTTATTGTACCACACTCTAGGCACTCTGTGCGAATGGGAAGAGTCCATATGGACTTTTCCCATTCACACAGAGTGTCGTATGGACTATGTGTGAATGGAGAGAGTCCATATGGACTCTTTGCAGAGTCCAACCAAAAAAAATAAAATTACAAAGATAAACCAGATTGACCTAGCCCAGACGCCTACGCCCTATGCTTAGATTTTCCAACAACACCAAGGTTCGGCAACAAAACCAATATTCACCTACCACCGACATTCACCAACAACACCAACCACCAACGTTCTCCAACAACGCCAACCACTAGTGTTCACTTCAAATGTCTGCAAAGTAGAAATGTACATGCTTGACAATTATAAAAAAATCAATATATAAATTGAAACTAAAATTAAAAAATGTTGGGGATGGAAGGTATTGTACAACACTCTGTGTACTCCATGCGAACAAATTCCATATGGAACTTTGTGCGAATGTACATAGTCCATGGACTCTGTCCATTCACACAAAGTGCCATGGACTCTGTGCAGAGTCCTACCAAAATTAAAAAAAAATATTAAAAAAAAAATTACACACAGACACCACATTTACCTGGCCCTAATGCCTGCACCCTACACTCATATTTTCCAACAACACCAACGTTCACCAACAACACCACTATTCACCAATCGCCAATGCCAGTGTTCACCAAGCACCAACATTCACCAACCTCCAGCGTGTTGATTAAGGTTGGTTGTCATTGATGTCAACCCTTGAATAAATCCCTGTAGCACAAAGGTTTCGGTAATGGACCCAATTTTGTTTGATGTAAAGATGAATCATTATTGTCTTGTCATGGTTTATAAGAAGTAAATATGGATGAACTCCAAAGTGGTCCCCTTATGGTGAAAGCCCTCACGGGAAGACACTTTGCAGATTGAGTTATCCTAGAAGAATGGTTGGAGGACCCATGCTCTCATTATTGTATTATCATGATTGATAAGGTACATAAATGGATGAAATCCAAAGTGGTCTCCTTATGGTGAAATCCCTCACGGGAAGATGCTTTGCAGATAGAGTTATCCTAGAATAATGGTTGGAGGACCCATTCTTGTATGTGGAATAATGAGATGAAGATCAAGAAAATTGTTGGTGAAACTATCCTAGATGGATAATGCTTGTCATGCCATTTCCGGCGGTATGTGGAATGTCACATAAATCCTCATGGTTTGAGATTTATGGCCTTATGAAGATGAAGGACCCCCACATGAAGGCTTGAAGCCCCCAAGGTCTAAGAAGTCAAAGTGACCTAAAAGAAAAAATCATTATTTAAATGATAAAGTAAAGTGACCTAAAAGAAGAAATCATTGTTTAAATGATAAAGTAAAGTGACAAAGTCAAGGTGGATTATCTATATAATAAAGAGAAGTGACAAAATCAAGAAATGATAAAGTAAGGTGACAAAATCAAGAAGGAATATTTAAATGATAAAGTATTGGAAAACTTTCTATTTATGGAAAGTGGTTAACCCTAAAATAAGGAAAATAGGTTAAGTGACCTACAAATGGGTCAAGTGACCTAAAAATGGGTTAAGTGACCTACAAATGGGTTAAGTGACCTAAAAATGGGTTAAGTTACCTAGAGGATGAAAGTATAAATAAGATAGCATTGGTCTCTTGTAGATCATCCTTTTTGTGGATCAATGGAGATCTTCTTGTGAGAATATATTTTGGAGTATTGCTGGAGAGCTTCTTGTGAGAGATTCTTGAGCATTTTTGGTGTGGAACACTTGATAATATTGAATAAATATATGTGAGTGAGGTAACCAAAGGATATCTAAGATTAATTTCATAGGGAAGGTGAAGAAATGAGGGTCAGAATTCAAGGGAGGATGAATTCTTTTCATGATGCTTTCTAAGGTATGCTATTTACAGGTCATCTCACCATTTTCGCAATAAATTTTTTTCTATAAAGATTAAACCCATTTTATTGATATTCCATTGAGGAAACATATGCAATTATCTGTGGTAAAAAAATCATCTTGTGGGTCGTTGTATTTTTGGAGATACACTCCGTGGAAAATAAGGTTTGTGGCTAGTCCTGAAACTAGTCTAAAACCGGTGTTTCGGGTAAAAAAGTCATAACTTATTCATAAAAGATCCAAATTCAGTGAGATCAATTTTGTTGGTTATATTATATTCATTAGCATGCTTTGTAATAGTTTCATATCTATTCAAAAAACATTATGTGCGAGGCACACTCTACAAGGTCTCTCTCTAGAATAATCTAGAATTCAACAAGGTATGTCATTTTTGCTATAACTCATTTTATGAGAGGTTCCAAGTAGTGAAACATGGATGAGTTGCATAAAACACATTTAATAACATTGTGTACCAATTTCAAATATTTATTCATTACAAGTAATGCTTTTTGATTATTTCAAGTTAGGGTTGTTGACTAATCCAAAACTAGTCATGGTTGAGACAAGCAGTTGATGAGTTGGCACATACATGAGGTGTATAGTTGCCTATGTTCATACATATTGATGAGTTATTTTTGATGATTAGTTGGACACATTATTGGTATATACTTGGTACATGGTTGGATGCACTTGTTTATTGTACATATTGATTACATGTTGTTTGGCACAGGTTGGTGCATGGTTGATGCACTTGTTTATGGTACAGATTAATATCTATTGAGGATTGTTGCCTCATCTAAGTTGGTGCTAAGAATGTAAGATGAGTCTTGCATATAGATCTGGTTCTCTTGTAGAGTTGTACTCTATTCAGTTGTTGCTGAAAAACCCCCAGATTGAAGTCCATAATAAAAAAGAAAAATTGTACATACATCTTATGTTCCTTGTGTTCCTTCTGGAGATGATTTGTTGATGATATATTGTTGATATATGTTGCTGATATGTATTCAAATCTAACTGATTATTAATTATAGAAATGAGTAATGAGTAAATGTCGAATGCTAACTAATGAGTTTTGTGTAAGAGGGGGGTTTTGGGAAAAAGACCCCCCCACCCCCTCCCCCCCCCCCCCCCCCCCCACCTCTAAGTGTGGTAGGTGTGTCCAACAATTGGTATCAGAGCATGCCTTCAATACAAGCCTTAAAAATATTGAAGGAGATCCATAGACAGACAAATGGATGATGAAATACCAATCCTTGTTGAGGAAAACTATTCTACTAGGAGAATAGAGATGAAAGTGTATTTGAAGACAATGGGAGCAACTATTTGGAAGGCAGCCATTGGTGGATCGGTTCCCTTGAGGAACAAGTCAAAGTATGCAGCTCAAAGGGAAGG
>JZKD02S0855963.1:192668-204970 GCA_000966675.3 Picea glauca
TTCTCTTTCCCTCCCATACATAGGATTCATTGAACGAAAAGTGATATATTTCATTCTCATCCATGCATTGTTGGGTCAGAGTCATACAACATAAGTTTCATTTCCGTTACCTTTGCGTAAACAACAGCTCTTAATAACGTTGTGTAATCATAAAATTTATCTAGTAACTCTTTTCTAGGACTCTATTACACCAACATTTAGCTAGGCTAGCGCTTTGGAGTAGGAAGAGAGATACACTCTCCAAAAGCTCAAAACACACAATAGCATCTTGTGTTAGGAAGTGTTAAATTCCATTTGCAACATCATGTCCTGGGAAGCCCTTCTCACACAAGGGTCAAGCATGAGGTTGCATTGATATTGGCAGAGTTACGCACCTTGCTTTGTTGATATCAGTGTAGAGATTGCACGTATTACGGGGATCACTCGGAGGTATACGCACAATGATGAGTGGAAGACTTTTGAGTTGATTTTGGGATAGATACCCTGCCCTTGCGTGTGGATCGGACTGTCGACTATCCGCCTAGGCTTTATTTTTGTTGGTGGTGACCTTAGTGGCCTATCTCTCTAGGTTCTCACCCAAGGTGACTGTGGAGGGGAAAGTCTTCACGGTACCTGGAATTGACGTTGACCAAAATCACTCAGGCTCCTTGGAGGGTATACCCACGATTATGTGTGGGAGCTTGGACCAGGGTGTAAGTCCATTAACCAGGTCGTCAGCGTAACTTTTCCACCCTAGCCCCGCCCATTCTTGTTTCATTGTTGCGACGTTGGATTTCATCACCAACTAGTGGCTTTGAAATTAGAAGGTCTTGTTTGCTTGGTGTTGCTTCCTAGATTTTGTTTACTAGCACGTGTTGTTTGTTTCTCGAAGTTGGCCATAGGATTTTCTTCGCGAAGTTTGTTACTCGTTTACAATAGCTCCCCCACATCGTTCACGTAGAATGCAGGGTTTATCTCCAGAACATCTGGAAGGTTCTCAACCCTTGCCTACAAGTACACCTGAGGGCTCTCCTCGGCAAAGTGAAGCCACAGTCGTCACCACACCACAAGTGGAATGAACTGACTCTCTAGAATGTTTTTGAGTTACAAATACTCGAGAGGACTTTCGACTTCACCCTAATTCTGAGAGACATTTTATGTGAGCAAACTCTTCCGGAGACTTAATTGTTGTGTATTCTGGATCTTCGTTTGGACCTGGGGACCAAGATCCTTTTTGGTCTACAGGCGTTTTTAGGTGAGACCTTTTTGGTCCCGGTTCACCTGTGATTTTCGAGATCAACCCACCTGTGATTTCTGAAATCTCTGGTACAGAGACAGTACCGGTGACTACCACTTATCACTTTAACGTCCCTGTCGAAATGGCCCATCTTGCAGCTACTTCGAGTGTTCCAACCGGGTTTACTGCGGTTAGTCTTGCTCCTATCAACACACCACGAATGCCCAACATCGCCCCGACACTACCACCTGGATATCATGCATTGGATGCTTCCATTCCTACTCCTGCGCAAACTCCATCCGGCTCTCCTAGTGGTCCTTCTTCTTCTAGGCACTTTCTTCCCAGTTTTGTTCCAACACTCCCTCAATTTCCTCTCGGAGGACCTTCTTTGTCCTCTACTGGAAATCCTAATCCTCATGGCACTCTTCCGTCCTTCACTCCAAGTTATCAGTTTCTGGTTGGTGGACAATTTCACCAAGGTGGTTTTACACAACCCCCTCTCAGTGGGAAAATCCCAATTAGAACATTACCCCCAATTGGAACATTACCACCAATGAAACCGGTAGGACCCGACCTTCCATGAGGTGTATAAAATAGAAAACTGTGTACAAACGAGGCAGGCATGCCCCATGCTCATGTCATGTAACTCTGAAAAAAGATGACTGAAGTGTTGGTGTAGACAACTGCAGTGCCCTCGGGGGCGGTTGTGATAAAGGCAGAAGACAATTCTGTAAATGAACATACTCTGAATAGTAGGCCGTGATCACGGTAATAAGTAGCAGCAATGATGTGGGCATTGATATCCTTGCCATGTTCAGAGGTCTTCGGCAAATGAAAGAACTAACTGCAATAGTCGCAAAGTAAGACCCACCGTAACATGAGAAAGTGTTGGCGTTGAATGTTATGGGGGTCAACGACAGCAGGGAGCAATGGTGTTTCACCCTGTGCCATCCAAGATCTCTCATTGAGTGGATAATGAGAATCAAGATACTGTCACCCTTCTAGAAAACTGTGTTGATGTCGACAAAAAGGGGGACGTGACTCCCAGAAGAAAATGGCTTTGTGAAATCTACTAAGTGAGGTAAGGAAGTGGCCAAGGTACATGGACGAAGTCAATATGTGGGAAGACTCAAGACTGCACTTGGTTGGAGGATGTATGAGATAGAAAGTGGCCACAACCGTTCAATGAGGTCGAGTGTCAGGGGGATGACAAGACCGGGGATAAGTTGTGCCAGAGGCGGGACAAGGTGAACAAATTCAGAGGGTAGAGTTAAGTGACGTGTAGGGTACTCTGAAGATATGGACGATGCCGACAAGGGTAGATGATAAGTAGTGCTCCAACCAAGGGTGACATGGGTTGCGGTTGGCCAAAAAGAGGGAAGCAGGTCGCCAAAGGTGACGAAAAAAAGGGTAATGTAATGACTGGAAATAAAGGTGTTTGTACAATAAATAACGAATAATTGGGGAGAAATGTACAAATATAGAAACGGGTGCCCCAGTGTGATGTGGGTGTCCCATGTAGGGCATAATGTGTTCGAAAAACTGATGAAGGGTGGGGGGCCCATTGGTGAGTTTCTGTATGAGGTAGGTGAAATGAAGGGAGATTTGCAGATGGGAAAAATGATTGTGGATGAAATGGAGGGTTCATGATACTGTGGAGGTGCAGCCAAAAATAGAACCGTGAAGAGATAATCTGGGAGTCCATGTGGGAAAGCTAGCAAAATGAGGAGAAGGAGTATGTGGTTGATTCGTGACATGGTGAAAGAATATCGGGACTCCCAGCCCTAAAGGGTTTTGAAAAACAACATGAGTGTCAAAAGTGCCAAAAGGTGCTATGAATGGGACAACTCATGTGGGGAAGAATGCTACCGGGTGATAGTACCGAAGATGCAAATAGAGGTGTGGGTACTACAGAGTTGGGAATGGGGATCCTAGAGGCAAATATCAGAGGGTGTGACTGGAAATGTAAGTGCGATACAGAGGGAAAGACTACATGCCAGTGCTGAGTATATACCTGAAGGGGTTGTGCCAATGTATGATGATCAAGTACCTGCACACATGAAAACCAAATACCCAAAGTGAACAATATTTGAAGAGAATCGAAGATATGAGCATGTACTTGATAAGCGTGAATATGTGCATGCGTACCTGACTAGGGTATGAAAAAAAGGTACCCTGGGGGCTCAGGATGAAAAGAGGCCCACGGACTGCTGTGATGTAGATGACGGGATGCTGATCTCGTGGCTGAAGATGGATTAAAAAATGGACACCGTGGGCTCCCAGAATGGTGAGTGGAAGTTTGGCAAAAAGGCCTATATATAGCTATAGGGCCCACATTGCCACTTCATTTGTACCTGCTGCAATGGTGATTGGACGATCAATTTTCAGAGGAGATTTGGAGATTCGGGGAGGACGAGGCGTCCGATTGGTGATTAGCAAGCTTCAGGTTAGTGGTCTGATCATCTTGCATAGAAATAGGATTCCATTTTTTGGGTAGGGGCTGTACGAAGGGCCGTACAGAGGGATTTTGTGGATGTGGGCCCCACATGCGCGGGCGATCCAGGAGTAGGCACACACACGTGCGCTCCTGCCCACCGGATAGATGCGCATGGTGGAGTTGGTGAGATAATTAAAGGTGTGCACTATGTGTGCGCCTGTCAGCTGTACAGCTGCGCATTTGTGTGTGACTATGATGTGGGCAGGCGTGCACTGATGCGCGCCTGTGTAAGTAACAGGCATGCCTGAGAGCACGCCTATGTATGTAACAGGCACGCCTGAGAGTGCACCTATGTATGTAACAGGCGTGCCTGAGAGCGTGCCTGTGAAGCTAATAGGTGCGCATACGTGCGTGCTTGTGTAGTGAACAGGTGCACATGTGTGCGCGCCTGTGGGTTTAAAACAACCGTGCCTTAGAGGCAAAGTTGACGGGTGTAAAATTGATGTTTGTGATGTTGTTGATGGTCTCGTGGGCTGATATAAGACTCTTTGTTGTGGTCGTAGGTGGATAGTGTGCACGATGCCAGTGGGTTGGCAAGAGCGAGATTGGTATCAGCTGCGAGACACCGTGGCCATTGAGGGGCCAGGTGTGCATGCGACTTTGGCAACCTGTGGGCTGCTAAAGTTCTTTGAGTGCCTATTGATACGGGCGCAGGAGTATCTCGTACAGTTCCTGATTCAGATGTGGAGTCCTGAGCTCCACTGCTTCCTTGTACGAGGAGAGTAGATCCCCTTCACTGTGGTGGAGGATGTGTACTTCTTGACTAGGCTCCCATTTCAGGGTATTCCCCTACCGGCGAAGCCGGTGTTGCCGAGGGATATGACCCTAGCGACCATTGGCCGGAGATATTGTTCAGGTCAGAACTTTATGTCTGGGACGGTTGTGAGCATTGGGTCTATAGATTCCCTGGTGCATCGCTATATAGCAACGATGATTGTGCGAGTATATGGGTCACTGGTGACCCAACGGATCAGTGGTGGCCAACTTCTAGTGCTGGAGAGAGTGTTGGCCGACGAGCGCTTCGCCTAGGGGCTTATGCTGCACGCGAGGATGGTGGGGTAGTTGGACCACTGTAGGTCCACGGATACGGGGGAGTTTGCCTTCGGGTCCATCCTGGTGGCCTGGTTTCTAGAGAGGGTGTCGATGTTGTGCCCTAGGATTATTTTGGGTATGGGGCACGAGAACTGCAGTTGAGGCGGTGGTCTACTGTGTTGCTTTGCCATGGTGGTGGCGAAGGTGGCCACTTCTTTTCTGCAGAGGCGGCGCAGGTATGGTGGCAGATTTCGTAGGTGATTTTACATTACCCCTATGTCGGGGTGGACTTCCGAGATGATCCGGACATGGTGCTACCTCCAGGGGAGGTTTTTGATCATCGAGGTATGTTGATTATGTTTGATGTGTATGTTGTTTGTATTTATTTTTGAGATAGCAGACCATATGTATATGATATAGTTGCTGATACTATCTGTTGTTTGTGTGCATGTGCAGATGTGGCACCTTACCGGCGCGAGGTGGAGTTTCAAAGAGCGTCGGCTCGTTGGGAGTCGGAGAGACTGCCGCAGGGAGAGACGCCGGCGTGAGGATGCCACGGTGCGACCAGCTGAGCCGGAGAGGGCAGCGAGGAGGTACCAGTTTGATGACCCTGGTGCTGGGCCATCACACGCTCCTCTAGTGGCTGTCGAAGTGAACTTTGAGGACATACGCCGTTGTCTGGAGACGGTGTTATAGGACGTGCCTGAAGGCATGTGGTCTCGCATCCAGGATGAGAGTTTCCTGAAGCAGTGTGTGGGGGTTCCGCTGCCATGGCAGGCCATAGTACGACGAGTAGCATTGGCTGCTGCTATGACGAGTGGACGACTGCCATTGGGGCAGGAGGAGCCTGTAGGGGGTGGACCACCACCACCTGAGGCAGGTGGTGGTGGGCCGCCACCGCCTGAGGGAGGGGCAGGCGATGGTGCTTTAGAGGCACCGTGAGTGGTTTTTTATGTATTTGATGTATGGATATATTTTTTGTATATAGGCTGGTGAGCCCTTCTTGTATCGAGGTGCTGCATTGGCCTGTGGATACGTGTATTTTTTGTATGTCAACATTCGAATGGCCCAATGGATCTGTTGATATATACATGAGAATACATTTTTGAGATCTATGTGGTGTTTACATTTTTTGTGTGTTGATGATATCTGTTCTATATATATGCTCTGACAGGTGTTTTGATATGGTTATGTATGTGTAGAGGTAGCTTGATGTGATATATGCCAGTCTAACACAATATTAGCTAGGTTATCCATTATTTGATTCAATTGTCTTGGAATATGTGTAAATGTAATGGAATCAAAATGTTGAGATAAAAGCCTAACCTGCAGGTATTTGCAAAAGAGGCAAGGATAACTGACGCAGTACACATTGTTGAGCTGTAGGACGACTAGTTGAGAGTCGAGGAAGATGCTAAGGTGATAAATACGATGATGATGAGCATTGGCCAGGAGGCCAATGACGGCGGTGTATTCGACTTGGTTGTTGGTTGTTGAACCCAAACATATGTTGCTTGAATGGAGCATGTCATGTGAGGGGGTGTAGAGAGCCCAAGCAGCTGAAGCGAGATTTTGTGTCCAACGGCTGGCGCCGTCGGCGTAACCGATGTGGTAGGCTAGTGGAGGAAGCATATGTCAATAGCACAAAGGATAGTTTAGACGTGATGGAGGGAAAAACACTAAAAACTCTATAAAAAGAAAAGAACCTAAAGTAGAATGACTACGTTTAAGCATAAAATTTCTTGAGATACAACCCGTTGACAGGTTCTTTGAGAGAGAGGCCTTCGGGGGAGGCCAAGATGTATGCACCTTTGGAGAGGCAATGTTGGATAATGTATGGGCCATGCCAGAGTGACTCGAATTTGCCGTGGACAAAGGTATCATGAGCGATATCGTAATCCAGGACGAGGTCTCCTTCGTGGAATGAGAGAAGGTTGACATGGCGATCAAAGGTAGCCTTGGTTCTTTTTTTAGTTGCCTCGTTGTTCTGTAAGGAAGATCGACGATCTTCATCCAGAGACTCCAAGTTCAGCAGGCGCTGCTCCATTGGAGCAGTGTCAGGTAATAGCTCAATTATGGTGCGTAAGGTGGGAATTTCGCACTCAATGGGGAGAGTGGCCTCAACCCCATGGAATAAATGAAATGGTGTGAAACCAGTAGCTATTTTCACAGCTGTTTGATAAGACCATAGCGTATAAAATAACATATGATGCCAATTGGTTTTATGTTTATTAATCGTGCGTTGTAACATGGTCTTGAGGACTTTGTTAACTACCTCGACCTGTCCGTTAGACTGAGGGTAATATGGTGAGGCAAACTCATGAGAGAATCCTAACTGATATGAGACTTCGATGAACATCTCATTCTCGAAGTGTTTCCCATGATCAAAAATGAGTTGGAGAGGTACGCCAAAGCGGGAGATGACGTGGTTAAAGAAAAAATGCGTTGCAATGTCAGCTGTGTTGTTGAAGGTGGGCATAGCTTCTGCCCATTTGGTGAAGTAATCAACGACGAAAACGATGTATTTGTGACCATTGCTGGAGGGGGGATTACAAGTCATGAAGTCGATGCCCCATTTATAGAAAGGGCAGTCAATAATGACAAGGTGGAGAAGAGCAGGGGAGCTCGGGCTTTGTTGGCGTAGAGTTGACATTGCTCACATCGTTTCACGGCATGAATGCAATAATGAAACAAGGTAGGCCAAAAGTAACCGGCTCGGATAATATTTTGAGCAGTGGATATGGCCGAAAGATGGCCCCCACATGCGTCACTGTGGCAGTCGTTTAAGACTCTATCGGCCTCGTCAATAGTCAAGCATCAACGAAGAATGGTGTCGACGCCCCACCGATATAGGATGTCTCTGATGAGGAGGTAGCGGGGGGCCTGATGGCGAATGCGATGACGATCATCGCGTGAAATGTGGTTACCGAACTTCTGAGTGCAAAGATAGACGAGTAGGTCGCCATACCAAGGATCTTCTGAAGTGATGTAAAAGAGATGTTCGTTGGGAAAATCGGTGTTGACGGGGCACTGGTGGTGTCAGAGGGGAGGGTCGTGACAAGTTCGGCGAGAACGAGGGCCTTCTTACTCTTAGGTGTTGAGAACTCAAGGTCATACTCCTGAAGGATAACTATCCATCGAGCAAATTTGTCGTTAACTTGTCGATGGCTGAGCAAGTACTGCATAGGGTTGGAATCTGTGACAACCTTTGTTGTGCGAAGCAGAATGTAGTGGCACAGTTTCTGGACTGCAAGAGCAAGTTTCTCTTCGTGTTTATACTTCAAAAGTGGCCCTGAGAGGTTCTTACTAACGTAATAAATGACATGTTCATGATTTTCATCACTGAGCTGGACGAGGACACCGGCTACTGATACAGTTGATGCTGATACGTAGAGGATATATTCGCGATTGTAGTCAGGTGCACTAATTAAAGGTGCATTTGAAAGTGTTGTTTTAAGATCGTCAAATGACTATTGGGTGTGGTCGTCTCAGTGAAATGGGATGTCGTGACATAGTAAGCAAAGGAAACCATGTGCGTGTATGGCATAATCTGGAACAAAGAATCTAAGAAAGTTAGCTTTGCCCTGTAGACTCTGAAGTTTCCGTAAATTCCAGGGAGGTGGAATTTCGGTGATAGCTTGGACTTTGAGGGGGTCCACGATAATACCTCTTTGGGAAACAATAAAACCAAGGAGGCGCCTTGTGGTGACACAGAACACACACTTGAGAGGATTCAAGCAGATGTTGTACTGATGACACTGTTGAAAGACGATTCGTAAATCATCAAGATGATGGGTGCATTTCTTGGAGCGAGCTGTGAGGTCGTCCAAGTAGGCGAGGATGATGTGATCCAGATCATGAAACTTGTATGTCATAGCCCACTGGAAAGTTGCACCGGCATTGTTTAAGCCAAAAGGCATGACACGATATGCAAATGTACCCCAAGGGGTAGTGAATGCAGTTTTATACTGATCGGCGGGGTGAATTTGGATTTGATTATAACCGGAGAATCCATCCATAAAGGATAGAGCCTCGTGGCTGGCGCAGTCTTCGATAATTTGGTCGATGAAAGGTGTTGGGAAGTTGTCTTTGGGACATGCATGATTGAGATCGCGAAAGTCTGTGCAAACATGGACAGTGCCCTATTTTTTGTTAACGGGTACAGGGTTGGAAACCCATGAGGTATAGGTGATGGGGTAAATGAACCCGACAGCGCGTAATTTGTCGATTTCGGCTTTGATAGTCGCAGCTTTGGATGGGTGTAGCGGTCATTGTTTTTGGTGAATTGGTGTAATGTCATGCCAGGTGTCGATGCGATGTTCGACAATAGAGGGATCGAGGCCAGGCATTTCTGTGTATTACCAGGCAAAAATATCCCTATATTCTTGGAAGAGGGCTTTATATGCGCTGATTTCCTGAGGAGTGCAAGCAGCTCCAATGGTGATTTCTTCGACGATGCGATTTTTGATGGAAATGTTGATTTTAATGGTGGGGGAAATGTTTCCCATGTTGCCTTCTTCAAAAACATCTGGGGCAGGAATGGGGTTTTTGAACCAGTCGATAGGCACTGATGGGATAAAATCCTTGGTTTCGACCGCGTAAATGGGGTTTTGGTTAGGAGGCATGGGGGATTCCTGTGGAGAGAAGAGTGCGCGATGGTGTAGCGCATCCCAGGGAGAATCTGGGTGGTTTAACTCTTTGAGTATTTCTTCGTCGCATTGGAAGTGACGGAAATACAAGGGGTCATGAGGAGTGATATCGGTGACGGTTTTGGTGTGGTTTCCCCCTGGTGAAGGAACATGGGGAACAATGTTAGGAGATGGTGAAGGTTCACTTGACATAAACCATATATTGAAGTATTGAGGGGTAGCCATAGTGGTTGGCTGTACAATGCTCGTAGGGGAATGAGCGGGAGAGTTGGGAGGGTTGGGGGGTGAATCCTCAGATAAGTCATCTAAGAACCATGGAGGTGTTGGGAGGGCCTCGGGTTCGGGAGAAATGACATGAAAATATGCTAGTGACGAGGTAAGGTTAATTATCGTCTCTACGGGACGTTGAAGCAGGGTCAATTGGCATTGCCTGTATTCAAGGATCATAGGACACTGGTATGTAAAATGAGCTAATGAATCGTAGAGAGAGCATGGGAGTCCCATACGTTCATTGACCGAAGTGGTGACATACCGGATGTTAGTGATATTTGTTGAGGAGGACGTAGCAGGACTGGGGTTGTTCTGGAAGTTCTGGCGTACTGCGGCTAATGTCTGCCGAAAGCGTGACAGTGTTGGGCAATGGTGGGTATAATGGCCATATTCTGAACATATAGCACAAGCATATTTGGTCCGCAATCCTTTACTACTGGAAGGGAGGGTGGTAGTGGCAGGACTAGCTATAGTGGTGAGTGTTGGGGGAGTTTGATTGAGTGGAATCAAATTCTGTAACTCTGGTAGAGATGGGCAGTTGTTGGTTTGGTGTCCCTCTTTCTCACATAGTGCGCAAGGTGGTGGGATGCATGGAGGAAGTGGAGCTGTGGGCTTCTTCTTCTTTCTCCTACCCCCAGCTGTAGCAGGGGGGTTAGTGAGTGGGGGTGTGGTGGTGGTAAGGATGGGAATCATCATGGGGATTCTTTCCTTTTGGGGGGGAAGGGATGGTTGAGGGACCATCTCTGGTGGGTGTAAATACCAAACTGGGATTGCTAACACCATATTAGGTAGTGTGAGTGTTGTGGCTACCTGAAAAGCTTCGATACCGGGTGGAGGGTAAAAGAAGGGAATTTGAGTGAGGGGTTGGGGAACTGTCTACCACACTGGACTATGTCCTTGAGGAGAGGTGGAATCGTGGACTGGTGGGGTCGATGAATGTCCAGGAGGTTCTTGAGGGGGGGGGTTTTGCGATGAGTGGGACGTCATGTATGATAGAAGCCTCTGTAGGAGGAAGGGTATCCTCTGTGTGAGTTCCGTTAGATGATACGACACACACTTGATTGGAAGGATGCAAGAGTGGTGGTGCTCCATGATATGTTCCTAACAAGGATGGATCTTTAAAAATCCCAGGACCCATCTCGACGAGTGGATATGTGTCATATCTTGTGTGGATGAGAGGAAGAATGTTATCGATGTTGGCAGATGGGTTAGGCTCAGAATGTGAGACTTGGTCAATAGTAACGATCTTCCCATTATGGGGGAACATCATTGTCTGAAAGACGGAAGATGCCACTGCCTTCATAGCGTACATGTAGCTACGACCGAACATGATATTATAATCGAGAGGGGCATTGATAACTTCGATATCGATGAGAATAGTCTTGCCCCTGAGTTCGACAGGGACATTTTGGAAGAGTCCTTCAAGAGATGATGGTCGTCTGTCATAAGCTCGTAATGTGATGGCAGAGGGTATGAGTTCAGGGGAACCAAGTTTCTACCATACCGTTTTGGACATAATGCATGTAGATGCACCTTCATTGATGATACACCGATGGACTGTGATGTTCCGTATTTTTACTGGTATTTGGAAAGCGATTAAGGTAGGAAGACGAGGTTCTCCGCTGTCAAGATCAAAGGTGATGAGTCGGGTATCTAAGAGGTCGACTGCCCCAAGGCGAAAAGTAATGATTTTCTCTGAGTAGGAAAAGTCTGGAGGACCTCCAATACTGACATGGCAGCTGGGGATTGTGCTAAGTCCTCGACCAAACTATAGTTATGAGCTTCCCTTGCTTGTGGGTTGTGGACACTCCTGCGCAATGGGATGCGAGGGATGCAAAGCGGTGGTTTAGTAGAAGGGTGAGGAATCACCAACGGGGGTCCCATTGGTATAGGGTTTGTCTCTGGAGGGATGGGAGGAGACTCAACGGGTGCATGATACTAACGACTACGCGTTTGTAGAAGGATTTCTTCCTCACTTATGAGGAGAATTGTGTGATTTGCTGGACTGTTGGGGTTGAGATATTGTCCCACCTGAGGTGGGGGATGCTGTGTGTCCTGTTGGGTGTTTATCACACCTTGATGTGGAATAGGATTTTGTAGCACGACGGGAGGGGCTTGTTGCATGTATTGTTGTGGTGCCTGCTGAGGGGCAGGCGGTGCGGGAGAATGGGGAAAACTACCAGAGTCTTTCAACCATTTGAAATCAACGATTTGGGGGAAATGATGAGTGTAATGGACGAACTCACCACAAAGGGAACAAGGGAAGATGGTTTTAACATTATTGTTATTTTTCCCTTGGCGTTTGTTATTATTGCCCCCTTGGGGGTTTTGGTTTCCTTGGTTCTAGTTGCCCCCAGTGGGTTGGTACTATGGGGGTTGATTCCCACCTTGACTTGGGTTGTTGTTATTCCTGTTCCATACTTTCTTCTTGGCATTGTTTGATGGATGAGTTGGATTGGCTGTATTCAATTGTTCAAAACTTTGGTATTGTTGAACAATAGAGGGTTGAACAAAATTCACCCCTGCATGAGGATGTGGGGGAGCCATGGGTTGTGGAGGACCAAGAAATGGGAAGTATGGATTCTGTGGTGGTAACGATCCATAAGGTACATAGGAAGGCATAGTGCTTTCACTAGTA
>JZKD02S0855964.1:0-11787 GCA_000966675.3 Picea glauca
ATATGTCTATTAAGAGAAGCATCTAGAGGAAGATCCTTCTAGAAGCGGAAGCTTCTATTAGGTCTTCTTACATCCGCCTTATTCTATTTTCTTGAAAGGCCTTATTAATATTGACTTTATTACATCCGAATACATTGATCTACCTATGTGCGTGTTAGGACCTTAACAAGGTTTATCTTTAATTAAATTCCCTGATGGTTTTGATGTTGACATGTCTTATTAATTGAGAGAAAGAAACCCTGCAACCTTGGAATATATGTAGAGATATTTTGTGAGTGTATAGGCCAATATGTTAGCTAAGAGGGCTAGACAAAGAACATAGAAGAGTGTAACTATAAAAGAAGAACCTTCTACATCTTCTTCTGATGCTAAATTAGACTCTTTAGTTAGAACTATGGAGAGGATGATGGACATATTAGACATTGTTGATAGGACACCTCCTAGAGAAAATCAACCTGGCCCCCAAATCAAAAATCCTAATTTTAGGAGAAATCAACCCCAAATCAGACAAAGAGAACCAAGAGAACAATGAGAAGAAAGAGGTCCATATCAACAGATCAGGCCTCCTTTTCAAGAAAATTATGTTGATGAAGGGGAAGAAATAGTTGAAGGCCTTGATGATGTTCACATCAATTTAATGGGAATAAATGATAATGACTCTATTTTTCTCACTCAAGAAGAACAAGATCTTTTCCTTCTTTCACAAACTAAAATTGATCAGGAGGAATCAGATAAACAAGATTTTCAAAATGCAATTATGGAGGTCCATAGGTAGTATAATCTGAGGAGTAAGAATTCAACTGATAATCCCACCAAGAAAATGTCTGATAATTCCATTAAAAATACAACTAACACATCGGCCAAGAAAATTATTGATATTCTCCCTAAAAAGAACACAAAAGTTCCAACCAAAAGAACATCTGATTTTGTCGCTAAAACAACTCAAATTGATATTCCTTATACCAGCCATACCAAAGATACTTTACAAAAGGATGTTGTTGAGAAACAAGATTTTTCTAACCAAAATAAAAGTCAAACATCATTCAACCTTGAAAATGAATTAGCAAAACTCAAGATACTCATTCCTCTAACAGATCTTATGAATAAGAATTCATATAGATCACAAGTGATAAAATCTCTGAACATAGAGGCAGGTACAGATACAATAAATGTTGTTGATGATCAACCAGAACTATTATTTGGGCCTGAAGTTGATGGAAAACCTAAAAATGGAGTTGTACCCCCTTTCTACATCATTTTAAACGTTAATGAACAAACTCTGCACAATGCCATGCTTGACTTTGGTGCTTCACACAACCTTATGCCTAAAGCTGTTATGGAAAAATTAGGACTTGATATCACTAGACCATACAAAGATTTGTATTATTTTGATTCAAGCAAAGTAAAATGTATAGGTCTCATCAAAGATTTGTGTGTCACTTTAGCACAAATACCAGCCAATAGTTTGGTAATGGACATAGTTGTCACTGATATACCTCCTAAATATGGCATGTTACTATCTCACTCATGGGGAGCTAAGTTACAACGAACACTTCAATTGGACGTGTATTATGCTACCATTTCATTATTTGGTCAACGGAGGAGATTATATAGGGAAACATTGATGAAATACATGGTCAGTAGTTAGGATAAACCACATAATTATCCATTATATTATGTTCATTCATACCTTAATTATTTCATTTTGTATAATGATGGGGACATAGGAAAACAAATTCCCAATTTAGAAAATGATGTTTATAACATTGAAGAAGACAAAACAGTGATGGGGAAATCTAATAAACAAAATGAACCACTATGGAGCTTAGATTTTGATGGGGATGTTAGTAAGGAAGGGTCAAGAGCAGGTGTGTGAGTCTCAAATACAAAAACAAACCATTCATAAGTTCATTCCTACAAGCTAAATTTTCAATGCACCAACAATATAGTTGAATATGAAGCCTTAATGCTAGGGTTACAATTGTTAAAGAATCTTGGTGCCAAGAGAATTTCGATTCGGGGTGACTCTGAACTGATAATAAAACATATCAAAGGTGAATACTCTGCTAAACACCCAAGATTGAGAGATTAAACTAATGTTGTGCTAGATTTTCTAAAATTATTTACTGAGTATGACTTATCAGCCATTCCCAGAGACCAGAACATTCTAGTTGATGGTCTAGCTACCTAAGCAAGTACTTGTAAAATACCCTTCCATCCTAATCGCAAATACATAGTTCAAGTAAAGAACAAACCAGCTATCCCAGATAACATCATATATTGGCAAGTCTTTGGAAATGATGAACAAATTGAAAAAAAATTGCAATCAAAAAATGAATTTGAATGTGCCAATATAGATGCATATTTTGATGATGAAGAAGAAAATGTGAATGAAATAGATTCAAAAGAAACAGATCAAAAACAAGAATATTTGGAAATTTCGCAATTGAAGGATAATGTTTTTCCTAGAGGGTTAGTCCCTTTAGAGGATTTGTTTGACTTTGATGATGTAGCCAAAAAACCTAAAATTGAACCTACTGGAAAAGAAGTTGAAGAATGCAACATAGGAATTGAACAAGAACTAAAAATGATTGAATTGTCTAAATCTTTACCCCCTGCTCAAAAATAGAAATACATAGAATTGTTCAAAAAATCCAGAGATATTTTTTCATGGAGTTATGAAGATCTGAAATCTTATAACACTAGCATTATACAACATAAAATTCCTATAAAAGAAGACCAAAAACCTTTAAAAAAAAAACTTAGGAGGATTAACCCAAAGTTGATGCCTCTGATTGAAAAAGAGATTAAAAAAATGTATGATGCTAAGATCATTGTCACATTAAGATTTTCTAAATGGATATCAAATTTAGTTCCAACTGGGAAAAAGAGTGGAGAAATTAGATTGTGCACTGATTTCAGAAACCTTAATAAAGTCTCTCTCAAAGATAACTACCCTTTGCCTAAAATGGATCATATTTTGCATAAGGTAGTTGGGTCCAGTAGAATTTCTCTGTTAGATGGTTTTTCTAGTTACAATCAAGTTTTGGTCCATCCTGAAGATCAAGAAAAAACAACATTTACCACACCTTGGAGTACTTTCATGTATGTAAAAATGCCTTTTGGCTTAACGAATGTTGGAGCTACATTTCAAAGAGCAATGGATATTTCTTTTGTGGATGAACTAGGTAAATTCATTGTTATATACCTAGATGATATCATTTTTTTTTCAAAAACATATGAAGAACATTTTCTCCACTTGAGAAGAGTTTTTGAAAAATGCAGAAAATTTGGAATTTCCCTCAATCCAAGGAAAAAATCATTTTGCTTAGAAGAAGAGAAAATGCTAGGACATATCATCTCAAAGGATGGAATCAAAATTGATCCCATCAGAATTGAAGCTATTCGAAAGACAAATCATCCTAGAAACATAAAAGAACTCCAATCTTTCATTGGCAAAATAATTTTTCTAAGGAGAATTATCCCTAATCTCGCAAAACTTCTAAGAAATATAACAAACATGTTGAATAAAGATACAAAAATAAAATGGAATATAGAAGAAAAACATTCATTTGATCAAGTGAAACAAGCCTTAACACAAGCTCCAGTGCTTATCATCCCTGATTTCACAAAAGATTTCCTCCTTTTCTCATTTTCCTCGGAGCATACTATTGCAGTAGTACAGAAAAATAATGAAGTCCATGAACTACCTATTGCTTTATTTAGTCAATCCTTGAGAGATGTTTCACCGAAATACAATATCATGGAAAAGAAATATTTTTCTCTGGTAAAAGAAATCAAATATTTTAGAGTCTACATCCTTCATTCACATATAATTGCTTATGTCCCAAACTCTATGGTGAAAGACATTCTGACCCAAAACAATCCTCATGGGAAAAGGGGTAAATGGATTGTTTTTATCCTTGAATATGACATTGAAATCTAACCTACCAAGCTCATTAAGCATCAGGGATTAGCTAAATTAATGGCTAAGTCTATTTTTCATGCTTTGGATATAAATTTTCTAGTTGCACTGGATGAACAAGAAGAAGAGCAGGTGACTCCACAAGTTACAGAGGCTCTTGCAACCTCTCCCTCGTATGCAGACCTGATTTTTGTCTTACATCGATTACAAGCTCCTCCTAGTTTGACCAAGACTAAATCTAGGTTTCTTAAACTCAAAACTATGAAATATTTTATTTTGGATGGCAATTTATATTGGAAGGATGTTGGAGGAATTTTACTAAACTTCTTATTGAAAGATGAGGCAGATAAAGTTATGCAGGAATTTCATGAAGGAGACTGTGGTGGACACTTGAACTGGAAGGCTACTTCCAACAAAATCCTAAGAGTTGGTTTTTACTGGCCAACCTTATTTGCAAATTTTCATAAAAAGTGACCTTGTGTCAAAACTTTCAATTTTTGAAGGCAAAAGGAAATTGTTGCCTCTACCCTTGAAACCAATATCAATTGAAACTCCTTTTCAATAGTTGGGTTTGGATTTCATTGGAGAAATTCATCCACCCTCATCAGGCCAACACAAATGGATCCTTACAGCCACTGACTATTTTACCAAGTGGATTGAAGTTGTACCTACAAGGCAAGCCACTGATGTTGTGATTATTAAATTTTTAGAAACTACCATTCTTTCAAGATTTGGATGTCCCGGGAAGATCATCATTGATAATGAAACATCATTCAAATCAAATAAGATGTTGGAGTTTTTCATCAAGTATCAAATTACTTTAGGACACTCTACTGCCTATTACCCTCAAGGGAATGAATTAGCAGAGTCTTCCAACAAAAGTCTGGTCAATATTATCAAAACGTTGTTGCAAGATAACAAGAAGTCATGGAAAAACAAGCTGGTCAATGCATTATGGGTTGACAGACTTACTACTAAGAGATCAATTGGCATGTCCCCATACCAATTGGTTTATGGAATGGATGTTTTTTTTTCCGCTTCTTTAGGTGTCCCTGTCATGAAAATACTGCAGGAAGTACAAGCAAAACCAAATGACATCCAAAGGAGAATAAATCAGACGATACAGATGCAACAGTCCATAGAAGAGGTTTACAACAAAACTCAAGTGATATAGGAGAACATTAAGAAGATCTATGATAAAAGAACCAAGGTTGATAATTTCCAGATAGGAGACAAAGTATACATGGGATTCAAGGAAAGAAGAGAAAGGTAACCATGGAAAATTTGAGAATGTATGGAAAGGTCCTTACATAATCCATGATTATAGAGAAAACAATGCATTCTTGATCAAGAATATGGATGAAGCAGATCTTCCAGGTGGACCTGTCAATGGAAGAATGCTAAATCACTACTTTTCACTAGAATAGAAGCATTTCTCACTCAAGTTCATTGTAAATACCATTTTACTTTTTACTGTCATGAGTGGGTGACTCATATCAGAAGTTGAAGCCCAAAGAGAAGGCCCTAAGCTCCTCATTAGTTGTCATTGGGTTTACAACTACAATAAAACAAATCAGATGCAGAAAGTATTGGAGAAGATGATTCAAGGCGATCGGTCACTGGTTCTTGGCACCTCGCAGGGAGAGAACCATCCCCAAGTGGAACCACTATTAGAGTCATATATTTCATAGTATCATATGGTAATTGAATATTTCTCCTTCAGTGATTTTATGTTGTAAATAATATTTCATTCTGAAAATGATTTCCAAAATAAAAAAGATAAAAGATAAAAAAAAATAATAATAATGAAAACAAAAAGAGGGTATAAAAAGAAAAGAGAAAAAGGAAAAAATAAAATAAAATAAAAATAGAAAAAAGAAGAAGAGANATTAGACATTGTTGATAGGACACCTCCTAGAGAAAATCAACCTGGCCCCCAAATCAAAAATCCTAATTTTAGGAGAAATCAACCCCAAATCAGACAAAGAGAACCAAGAGAACAATGAGAAGAAAGAGGTCCATATCAACAGATCAGGCCTCCTTTTCAAGAAAATTATGTTGATGAAGGGGAAGAAATAGTTGAAGGCCTTGATGATGTTCACATCAATTTAATGGGAATAAATGATAATGACTCTATTTTTCTCACTCAAGAAGAACAAGATCTTTTCCTTCTTTCACAAACTAAAATTGATCAGGAGGAATCAGATAAACAAGATTTTCAAAATGCAATTATGGAGGTCCATAGGTAGTATAATCTGAGGAGTAAGAATTCAACTGATAATCCCACCAAGAAAATGTCTGATAATTCCATTAAAAATACAACTAACACATCGGCCAAGAAAATTATTGATATTCTCCCTAAAAAGAACACAAAAGTTCCAACCAAAAGAACATCTGATTTTGTCGCTAAAACAACTCAAATTGATATTCCTTATACCAGCCATACCAAAGATACTTTACAAAAGGATGTTGTTGAGAAACAAGATTTTTCTAACCAAAATAAAAGTCAAACATCATTCAACCTTGAAAATGAATTAGCAAAACTCAAGATACTCATTCCTCTAACAGATCTTATGAATAAGAATTCATATAGATCACAAGTGATAAAATCTCTGAACATAGAGGCAGGTACAGATACAATAAATGTTGTTGATGATCAACCAGAACTATTATTTGGGCCTGAAGTTGATGGAAAACCTAAAAATGGAGTTGTACCCCCTTTCTACATCATTTTAAACGTTAATGAACAAACTCTGCACAATGCCATGCTTGACTTTGGTGCTTCACACAACCTTATGCCTAAAGCTGTTATGGAAAAATTAGGACTTGATATCACTAGACCATACAAAGATTTGTATTATTTTGATTCAAGCAAAGTAAAATGTATAGGTCTCATCAAAGATTTGTGTGTCACTTTAGCACAAATACCAGCCAATAGTTTGGTAATGGACATAGTTGTCACTGATATACCTCCTAAATATGGCATGTTACTATCTCACTCATGGGGAGCTAAGTTACAACGAACACTTCAATTGGACGTGTATTATGCTACCATTTCATTATTTGGTCAACGGAGGAGATTATATAGGGAAACATTGATGAAATACATGGTCAGTAGTTAGGATAAACCACATAATTATCCATTATATTATGTTCATTCATACCTTAATTATTTCATTTTGTATAATGATGGGGACATAGGAAAACAAATTCCCAATTTAGAAAATGATGTTTATAACATTGAAGAAGACAAAACAGTGATGGGGAAATCTAATAAACAAAATGAACCACTATGGAGCTTAGATTTTGATGGGGATGTTAGTAAGGAAGGGTCAAGAGCAGGTGTGTGAGTCTCAAATACAAAAACAAACCATTCATAAGTTCATTCCTACAAGCTAAATTTTCAATGCACCAACAATATAGTTGAATATGAAGCCTTAATGCTAGGGTTACAATTGTTAAAGAATCTTGGTGCCAAGAGAATTTCGATTCGGGGTGACTCTGAACTGATAATAAAACATATCAAAGGTGAATACTCTGCTAAACACCCAAGATTGAGAGATTAAACTAATGTTGTGCTAGATTTTCTAAAATTATTTACTGAGTATGACTTATCAGCCATTCCCAGAGACCAGAACATTCTAGTTGATGGTCTAGCTACCTAAGCAAGTACTTGTAAAATACCCTTCCATCCTAATCGCAAATACATAGTTCAAGTAAAGAACAAACCAGCTATCCCAGATAACATCATATATTGGCAAGTCTTTGGAAATGATGAACAAATTGAAAAAAAATTGCAATCAAAAAATGAATTTGAATGTGCCAATATAGATGCATATTTTGATGATGAAGAAGAAAATGTGAATGAAATAGATTCAAAAGAAACAGATCAAAAACAAGAATATTTGGAAATTTCGCAATTGAAGGATAATGTTTTTCCTAGAGGGTTAGTCCCTTTAGAGGATTTGTTTGACTTTGATGATGTAGCCAAAAAACCTAAAATTGAACCTACTGGAAAAGAAGTTGAAGAATGCAACATAGGAATTGAACAAGAACTAAAAATGATTGAATTGTCTAAATCTTTACCCCCTGCTCAAAAATAGAAATACATAGAATTGTTCAAAAAATCCAGAGATATTTTTTCATGGAGTTATGAAGATCTGAAATCTTATAACACTAGCATTATACAACATAAAATTCCTATAAAAGAAGACCAAAAACCTTTAAAAAAAAAACTTAGGAGGATTAACCCAAAGTTGATGCCTCTGATTGAAAAAGAGATTAAAAAAATGTATGATGCTAAGATCATTGTCACATTAAGATTTTCTAAATGGATATCAAATTTAGTTCCAACTGGGAAAAAGAGTGGAGAAATTAGATTGTGCACTGATTTCAGAAACCTTAATAAAGTCTCTCTCAAAGATAACTACCCTTTGCCTAAAATGGATCATATTTTGCATAAGGTAGTTGGGTCCAGTAGAATTTCTCTGTTAGATGGTTTTTCTAGTTACAATCAAGTTTTGGTCCATCCTGAAGATCAAGAAAAAACAACATTTACCACACCTTGGAGTACTTTCATGTATGTAAAAATGCCTTTTGGCTTAACGAATGTTGGAGCTACATTTCAAAGAGCAATGGATATTTCTTTTGTGGATGAACTAGGTAAATTCATTGTTATATACCTAGATGATATCATTTTTTTTTCAAAAACATATGAAGAACATTTTCTCCACTTGAGAAGAGTTTTTGAAAAATGCAGAAAATTTGGAATTTCCCTCAATCCAAGGAAAAAATCATTTTGCTTAGAAGAAGAGAAAATGCTAGGACATATCATCTCAAAGGATGGAATCAAAATTGATCCCATCAGAATTGAAGCTATTCGAAAGACAAATCATCCTAGAAACATAAAAGAACTCCAATCTTTCATTGGCAAAATAATTTTTCTAAGGAGAATTATCCCTAATCTCGCAAAACTTCTAAGAAATATAACAAACATGTTGAATAAAGATACAAAAATAAAATGGAATATAGAAGAAAAACATTCATTTGATCAAGTGAAACAAGCCTTAACACAAGCTCCAGTGCTTATCATCCCTGATTTCACAAAAGATTTCCTCCTTTTCTCATTTTCCTCGGAGCATACTATTGCAGTAGTACAGAAAAATAATGAAGTCCATGAACTACCTATTGCTTTATTTAGTCAATCCTTGAGAGATGTTTCACCGAAATACAATATCATGGAAAAGAAATATTTTTCTCTGGTAAAAGAAATCAAATATTTTAGAGTCTACATCCTTCATTCACATATAATTGCTTATGTCCCAAACTCTATGGTGAAAGACATTCTGACCCAAAACAATCCTCATGGGAAAAGGGGTAAATGGATTGTTTTTATCCTTGAATATGACATTGAAATCTAACCTACCAAGCTCATTAAGCATCAGGGATTAGCTAAATTAATGGCTAAGTCTATTTTTCATGCTTTGGATATAAATTTTCTAGTTGCACTGGATGAACAAGAAGAAGAGCAGGTGACTCCACAAGTTACAGAGGCTCTTGCAACCTCTCCCTCGTATGCAGACCTGATTTTTGTCTTACATCGATTACAAGCTCCTCCTAGTTTGACCAAGACTAAATCTAGGTTTCTTAAACTCAAAACTATGAAATATTTTATTTTGGATGGCAATTTATATTGGAAGGATGTTGGAGGAATTTTACTAAACTTCTTATTGAAAGATGAGGCAGATAAAGTTATGCAGGAATTTCATGAAGGAGACTGTGGTGGACACTTGAACTGGAAGGCTACTTCCAACAAAATCCTAAGAGTTGGTTTTTACTGGCCAACCTTATTTGCAAATTTTCATAAAAAGTGACCTTGTGTCAAAACTTTCAATTTTTGAAGGCAAAAGGAAATTGTTGCCTCTACCCTTGAAACCAATATCAATTGAAACTCCTTTTCAATAGTTGGGTTTGGATTTCATTGGAGAAATTCATCCACCCTCATCAGGCCAACACAAATGGATCCTTACAGCCACTGACTATTTTACCAAGTGGATTGAAGTTGTACCTACAAGGCAAGCCACTGATGTTGTGATTATTAAATTTTTAGAAACTACCATTCTTTCAAGATTTGGATGTCCCGGGAAGATCATCATTGATAATGAAACATCATTCAAATCAAATAAGATGTTGGAGTTTTTCATCAAGTATCAAATTACTTTAGGACACTCTACTGCCTATTACCCTCAAGGGAATGAATTAGCAGAGTCTTCCAACAAAAGTCTGGTCAATATTATCAAAACGTTGTTGCAAGATAACAAGAAGTCATGGAAAAACAAGCTGGTCAATGCATTATGGGTTGACAGACTTACTACTAAGAGATCAATTGGCATGTCCCCATACCAATTGGTTTATGGAATGGATGTTTTTTTTTCCGCTTCTTTAGGTGTCCCTGTCATGAAAATACTGCAGGAAGTACAAGCAAAACCAAATGACATCCAAAGGAGAATAAATCAGACGATACAGATGCAACAGTCCATAGAAGAGGTTTACAACAAAACTCAAGTGATATAGGAGAACATTAAGAAGATCTATGATAAAAGAACCAAGGTTGATAATTTCCAGATAGGAGACAAAGTATACATGGGATTCAAGGAAAGAAGAGAAAGGTAACCATGGAAAATTTGAGAATGTATGGAAATTTCCTTACATAATCCATGCTTATAGAGAAAACAATGCATTCTTGATCAAGAATATGGATGAAGCAGATCTTCCAGGTGGACCTGTCAATGGAAGAATGTTAAATCACTAATTTTCACTAGAATAGAAGCATTTCTCACTCAAGTTCATTGTAAATACCATTTTACTTTTTACTGTCATGAGTGGGTGACTCATATCAGAAGTTGAATCCCAAAGAGAAGGCCCTAAGCTCCTCATTAATTGTCATTGGGTTTACAACTACAATAAAACAAATCAGATGCAAAAAGTATTGGAGAAGATGATTCAAGGTGATCGGTCACTGGTTCTTGGCACCTCGCAGGGAGAGCACCATCCCCAAGTGGAACCACTATTAGAGTCATATATTTCATAGTATCATATGGTAATTGAATATTTCTCCTTCAGTGATTTTATGTTGTAAATAATATTTCATTTTGAAAATGATTTCCAAAATAAAAAAGATAAAAGATAAAAAAATAATAATAATAATGAAAACAAAAAGAGGGTATAAAAAGAAAAGAGAAAAAGGAAAAAATAAAATAAAATAAAAATAGAAAAAAGAAGAAGAGAAAAACAAGAAAACCCCACCAAAAGAAAAATAAGTTTGAATCATACAGTCTAATCATGATCAAACATTTTAAATTGTTGTTGTTAGGTTAGAGAATAAATTTGGCCAAATTGTCTAATCTTGGCTAAAGTAGTTAGGTAGAGGAATAAATTAATCCAACAATTTAAGTTGGATTAAGGAGTTATATGCATAGGTTAGAAGATAGGTTAGGTGAATTTTCCTTTCAGAGAAAATTGAAAAGGGATTGCACATCAAAATTCACCCTAAAGTGTTGAAAATAGGTTAGTTTAGCATAGGGAAAATAAATTAGAATGCAAAGATTTCAAAAGCCAACTTTGGTTTTATGACATATGTATTTTATCCAAAGTTCAGAAGTTGACAAGACATTTTGTCTTGTAGCGCATAAGTTTCATGCAAATCCTCCTCGGTGGCACCATCCCGTACCCGATCGACGGCCCTCAATCTCTTTTTCCCCCTTTCCCCCCGACCTACCTACCTTTATCGACGGAGGGGGGGTCCAAAAAGTGGTTTTTCCCGCTCTGGTCTCACATAACATAGTGCCTACTCAGTGTTTCAC
>JZKD02S0855975.1:0-14255 GCA_000966675.3 Picea glauca
AAAATGGCCCCGAAAGTGAAAACCTGCTAAAAATAGTAAATTGCCAAAATGGCCAGAAAACTGTTTTGAGCCATTTGGAAAAGGTGGGTGGCCCCCGATATCCACCTGGATCAGGAAGTAATTCCACTGCCAAATTTAAAGAAAGAATATGACACTCAATAGGTAAGACTACTTCCAACCCATATACGAGTTGAAAAGGTGAAAAATTGGTGCCAATCTTCACAGACGTTCGGTAGGCCCATAATGTTGAGTACAACATCAAATGCCAATTTGACTTGGCAAAATTGATCATCCACTGAAGAATAGTATTTAGAGACTTATTCATAGCTTCAACCTGACCATTCTCTTGTGGGTAACATGGTGATAAATTTTCTTGCCTGAACCCGAGCTTTGACGTTAATTCAGACATCATTTTGTTTTGGAAGTGAATACCATGGTTAGTGACAATCTCCTTCAGGATGTCGAACCTTGATACTATCTGATTAAAAATGAAGATTCATTGTTTCACCATCATTGTTAAACATTGTCATAGCTTCGACCCACTTTGTGAAGTATTCTACTGCTACGATGATGTAATGGTGCCCCCTGACTGAGGTCGGGTGACATGTAGTGAAATCAATCCCCCACTTGGTGAAAGGACCAACAGCAATGACAGGAAATATAGGAGCAGGATGTGCCTGCATCTTTCGACAGAAAATATGGCACAGGTGGCACTTCTTGACCGCCTCAATACAATCCTTGATTAACGAGGGCTAGAAGTAACTTGCATGTAGAATCTTTTGGGTTGTTTCCAACCCATACAAATGACTGCCACATGCTCCAGTGTGACAGTCATTCAAAATGAGATTTTCTTATTCGTGGATAAGGCATCAATGAAGAATGAAATCCACACCTCGAAGATCCAAAGTGTCATCGAGTATGAGATAGTTTTGTGCCTGATGTCGAATGCGTCAACGCTCATCATGGGAAGTAGACGCGGGGAACTTCAAAGTCTAGAGATAGACTAGTATATCTCCATACTAGGGGTTTGAAGATGAAATTAGAAAAAGATCTCCTTTGATAGGCGATTCTTCGGGCGTGATATCAATAGACTCGGTCGGAAGTTCTGAAATGAGTTCAACAAATACCAATGACTTTTTGGATTTCACGGAAACAAAGTCCAAGTCAAACTCTTGTAAGATGACTATCGATCTATTAATATTTCCGCCAATGACCCATCGTGTTAACACATATTGGAAATGGTTCACGATGACAATGATAGTGGTCTTGCGAAGAAAAATGTAGTGACTGAACCATTGGACAACATGAAAAGTTTCCAAAGAAATATTCTCAACGTGATAATAGTTGAGTTCTAGCCCAACCAGGCCTTGGCTAAGGTAATATATAATGTTCTCTTCGAGCAGATCATATTATTGAACTAAGACCATGCGGATAGTCAACTCTGTAGTAACCAAATACAACAAGAAATATATGTTATAATCAGGACGCCAGAGTAGTGGGGCAGATGTCAGGGCATGTTTCAACACTTCAAAAGAGTACTGAGCAACTTCATCCCAACAGAATGGGACCACTTTTTTCAAGAGACGCATAAACCCTTTAGTGATCTCGGCGTAATTCATGAAAAAATGCCAAAGAAAAATTGATTTCCTCTGTAAGCTATGAAGTTAGGATATCATGCATGGGGGAGGAAATTGAACTATTGCCTCAACCTTGAGAAGATTGACCATGATCCCTGTTGTCAAAACAATAAAACCTAGGAGACGACCTGACATCACGTAGAAACTGCACTTGTTAGGACTCAAGTGAATTCGATAGTAACGACATCGTTCAAAGATTAGTCAAAGATGAGAGGGATGATCAAATATCTTGTGAGAGTGGGATGTTATATCATCAAGGTGTGCATCAACTATGTGTATATGGTCATGAAAAGAAAACATCATGGCCCACTGAAAGGTTTCTCCAACATTCTTTAGGACAAAATGCATCTTACGATACACGAACGTGCCCCAAGAACAAATAAAAGTTGTTTTATGTTGGTCCTCGGGTTTCATTTGAATCTAATTATATCCCTAGAAATCGTCCATGAATGAAAATACCTCGCAGCCTACGCATTCATCAACAATCTGATCGATGAATGGGGTGGGAAAATTGTCTTTCGGACAGGCCTTATTCAAATCATGGAATTCCATACACATGCAAATCGTGCTTTGTTTCTTGTTAACCAAAATCGGGTTTAACACCCATTCCGTCAATTGTAGAGGGTAGATAAAATTGACTTTTAGCAGTTTTTCTACTTTTGCCTTAATTCCTGCCGCTTTTTGAGGATTTACAAGACGAAGCTTCTGTCAAACCGGCTTGGAATCAGGATAAGTCGTAATTTCATACTTGACAATTTGAGGGTCAATGTGTGGCATTTCCTCGTAAGACCAGGAAAAAATGTCATGGAATTCTTTGAATAAATCAGTGTAAGTTTGAATCTCTTCGGAGGAGCAATCCGCTCCAATGAAAACATTCTCCACAATGTTAGGGGTTTTGGAGATATATATTGGAATCATTGTAGTGATACTTTCCATATTACCCTCATCATAAACTTTGTGTGTAGCCAAAGGATTGATAGGACAAGAATTATATCCATTCATGGTCAAAACAAATTCTCCCGCCTCTATTCTCCTTAACTCGAGAAGGAAGTAATATCTATGATGAAGATCATCCCAAGGTCTATCGGGACCATTCAATGCCTCGAGAATCACCTCGTCAGAGAGAAATACCAGGTCTAAATTATCTTGAGTGGCAAGAGAACCTGGAGCCCAAATAGGCTCGAGAACTAGATCTAACTCATGTGGGGGAGTCAGATCAGGGTTGGCTGAATTTTGTTGGACAATGTTGTACGCAATCTTAGCCGTAAACAAGGGCATAGCCATGACAAGATGCTTTGTCCCTTCCATCAAGGTTGATGGGGAAGCTAAATTCCATGGATCGTTAAAGTAGCTCATTCTAAATGATGACACTTGATAAATTGCAGCCCTAGGTTGGTCAAGAATATCCGATATAAGCTTGACATCACCAAATGGCGGCAAATCATCAAAATTTCCCATCAACGATGGAAACAAACTAGCACCTAAGTTGATGGTGTCGGGTTGGAGACTATCAATCATCGGGACCGTGGAAGCCCCCGATGAAGGGTTAAGACGGGAGAAGGAAAATTGGTCAATGGTCACAATCTGTCCCTCGTGCAGAAAACACAAGACCCAAAAAAATGTAGCAACCACTGCATGCATCACATAAGTCGAACTTCTTCCTAACAATAGGTTGTATTCGAGAGGCGCATCGACCACTTCAACTTCGACACACACGATTTTTCCTCCCAACTGCACAAGTAAAGAAGGAATGATTCCATGTGGTCTAAACAACTGACTGTCAAACACCGTAAGCAACGTAGGTGACAAAGACAACCCAGAATGGCCAATGGCCTTCCAACATGACAACAACATCACGCAAGTCGAGGCACCCCCATCAACCACTTTACAGAAAATGTTACGCGTAAAATATTTCGTGGTGTAAGCCACTACTATCTGAAATGCAACCTGGTAAGGAAGATGAGGTTTTAAGTCGATTGGATCAAAAAAGATTGCTCTCGGGTTACAAGTCTCTATCGATCCCAAGGAGGATAACATAGATTTTCTCTATGAAGGGAAACTCTGGAGGACTTCCAAAGCAAACATTGCACAAGGGTTTTGTGCCAAGTCTTCCACAACGGAGTAGTTTTGGGCGGACCTCATGTTTGGATTATGAGAAGCCTTCTTAAATGCACCTTTTTGGATGTGAGTCATCATTTCCTCTATTACCTTCTCAATCTGGAGAGGATTCAGTGGGTTCATGGCTTCTTTTCCATTTTCAATAGATTCTAGCATTCTGTAATCTCGAGCCCTAGTCATTATATTAGCTTCAGCATTCATCATGTAAATATTTGCGGTTGAGTTGTTATTGGTAGGCACAGGAGGTCCCTGACTGCCCTCTACCACGCTCGAGGATGTTGAAGCATGAGCCATGTTTTTCCCTTGTGGAAAAGGGTTCTTCAGCACAGAAGGTTGTTGTTGCGCCAATAGTTTATGAGCTTTTGCAAGCTGAGGGCACAAATGAGTCGAGTGGTCTTCCATGCAAATATTACACGGATACTTCAACTTCTTCTTCTCTGCTTTTCCCCCGCCGGCATTATTGGTATCCTTTTTATCCCCTTTACCCTTCTTATTATATTTTTTCTTCTTTCCCTCGGGCTGCTAGTTGGCCTTAGAGTTCATCAACTGCACACTGTGTACGTCTGACATCTGGTTAGGGGGAACAGTCGAACTTGAAGTCTAGTTGGCCATAATCTGTTGTATCGACAATTGTTGCAATTGATTTGATAACAGGTTCATGGACTTGCTTTGTGCTAAGACCACAATACTATTGGCATGGGGTCTAGACTTTTTCTTGGCCTTATCGAGAATAGACTGCGGTGCATCTAGAAAAATCTCATAGAGCATGTCGGACTGAGAGTAGATCAATTCAAGTTGTTGCGCTCTCATAATTGCTTCCTCTTCTGAAAACAATCTGGAAGTCGCTACATCCTTGGATACGCAGGGCACCAAAGACTTCAGGAACCACTCAAGAAAGAAAGCAGGAGGGACCTTGACCTTAATTAATCTCTTTCGACACTGCCATTCTTGGATATGATTAGAGATGTGTTTAGCCTTGGTTTGCTCAAAGTTGGCCAACAATTCGGTGTCAGCATCGTATCTCACAGGTAACTGGAAATGGTTCAAGAAGACCATCACTAAGCCATTGAAGTAAGAGTACCTCGAGCGGTCAAGCTCAATATACCATTTCGCAGCACCCTCTATAAGAGTGCATTGAAAAAGGTGCAACTGGACGGAGTCATCCCTCAGTGAGTTTGAAGAGCACCATAAATGAAAATTTGTCATATGATCACCTGGATCTTCGCCAGGATTTCCTTCAAATTTCAGAATATCTTAGGGAAA
Source organism: Picea glauca (assembly GCA_000966675.3). Classification (NCBI taxonomy): domain Eukaryota; kingdom Viridiplantae; phylum Streptophyta; class Pinopsida; order Pinales; family Pinaceae; genus Picea; species Picea glauca. Next base: position 5,019 of record JZKD02S0855975.1, read on the forward strand.
CTTAGTCAACATGGGGGACCAATGTGGATCGTGACAAATTGGGTCATTCAGTAATCTCAACAAGTCTGGCAGATGTAGCATTTCTAGAAATGGTATTTTCGGTTGTGAACTATTTACAGGAAAAGAAGGTCATGGAGTTTAACTGGCACCAGGTTTCCAGGAAAAGTTGGACTGTTGGCCAAGGTTCTGGTAGAAACTATGGCCTTGACTAGCATAGGGTAATTGCGTCTATTGCGGTATCATCGGTCGACTCCTGTAATTGGATGACATAGCTTGTGTCGGGATTTCTCCCTGCATTGTGTTCCAAGGACCTTAGAAGGGTATGCCTGCAACCGATCTGACAATCATAGGTACAGAGACCTACCTAGGGTTCCATTAAGCATGGAAGGGGTTGCCCCCGATCGGCATCCCTTGCAATGGAACTGATCCCTACCAAGGATTCCAAAGACCTTGTGTGGAGAAAACTCCAATTGTCTCTCTCTATGAAGGAATAATACTCTGCACCAGGTTCTGTTGACCAAAACTGGGGTTTCCCCACCCGAGACAGCAATCAAAGAAAAATTCTTGTTCCCAAACGCGCCGAACAAAGAGAACAAAAAACATACCACCAGTGTTGTATAAGACGAAGGTCCTAAATTGCCTCCACCAAACAAGCTATAATTAGTGATTGGCCCGATTGGCTGTTGAAAAGAACCACCAAGCAAAGGGGACTAAGGAGGTATATGACCCCCACTGTAAGGGATAGCATTAAAAAGGACAGAAGTTCACCCCGTTGACCCTTGCACAGGAGCATTTGAGCTCCTTTCCCCCAAACCCATGATCTGTAAGGTAGAGTACGTAAGAACCGAGTTTGAATCAAAGTTGGGCATCCTGTATGAGAAGGGAGGGATCCTCGCACTCTGAGTAAACGAAGTGGTGGTCGAAGCCGATAACGGTATCGGACCACTGCTCGAAGTTGAGGGAGTCGAGACCACTATGGTCCTGACTAGTGAGGGTGGGAGAGAAGGTAGGATGCCCCCTGCAGTAGTAGTCGTAATGGGAGTATGAGGACTCTCAAATGAAGTAGAAGCATTCACTTATGTTGTCGCTTGTAGGACTAGCTGGCGCTCAAAAGTTGTCACCTCGAGGGGGACAACCTGAATCAATATTGGCGTCGACAAGTTAGTAATCGGAGGGTTAGCTAGCCTGAGAGCCTCTGCCTCAAGGTCATAAATGGTAGGTTCCTCTGGAGTCAAATTTTCTCCTCATGGAGCAGGCTCGAGCACAGTTTCCTACAGTCCAATCGCTTCGAACGACCCTTGTTGTTCAAGTCTTCACCGCAATGGTGGTGGAGGTGGCTCCAATGTAACCGACGACAAACCCTGAAGCCTTCATGACCAATGGAGTTGTTGATATTCCACTTTATGAAATGATCAACCAAAATAGTAAGTCTTAACTAGCATTTGAACACCAAGCACACACTAAAATATTCCTAAAGAAAAATCAAGCAATCGACTATCTAGCAGGAAGGACAGTTACATCAATCGACACTAGAGCAACTAATTGATGTAAGTACAACTCGAAAACGGAAGCATCATCCGGGTATACTCTACAAAGTGTGATCCGACGTTTTCCCCAGGTACTATGGTATACCCCCACATTCACCAGTGTAAGTCCCTAGAATATGGGAAACTAGGTTTCCAGCTCGCAGTCAGTCACTAGATGGGTACAGTCCACAGTCGGGAAGATCGTAATGAGCAAGGTAACAAGTTCGAAGCCTATCGAGGGTATCGAAAGAAAATGGTCTGGAATAAAATAGAGGATCTCGAATGAATTCAAGGTCCATGAAGCTTCGTAGGCAAATGTAGTCGGTATTATTCACGAGACAGACCCTCAATATACGTTCCCCACTACGTTCAATCCGGCTTTATTGGGGTTATCTCTGTTGTCTTTCCTCACGCGACCTTGTGTTTATCCCTTGTGTTAGAGGGTGGTCCCGGATAAATTTTATGACACTGGACTTAATCACTCCCTAACTCATACTCTAATGTTTGATTTAATGGCCTTGAAGAGTTTCCTCTCTAATCCTAATTCAAGGCCCTCAAACCCTAAACTAGTTTGTGAACCCTAAAAACAGAAAAGTCTAGTGTATTTTAGATTAAGTATTCTTTTTAAAGGCTTGATTTACTCACAAGGTATGGTAGTGAAACTAATGGTGTTATAAAGAGACGAAAATGAGGAGAAAATTGAAGCCCTTGAAAGCAAAATTACTTCGAATTTGAAAGCAAAGCTTGTAACTAACTTTTTGTAAACTCAACTTTTCTTAACTAACATTTCAAGATCTTGTAAAGAAAACCTAAAACTTGCTTTCACTTGACTACAAGCTACTTATGCTTCAAGAAATAAAGAAGAACTTGACAATAAAGACTCTTTTTCCTTTTTGCAAATTACAACTTTTAACTACTTTTCCAAACTGAAATGCAAGAAAATGAAATTCCTTTTTTTAACCACTTTAAAGAGAAAAAATGAAGTAAATCTTTCTCTTTTATCAAAGCAAGTAAAAGGGATAAAAATAAAATTGAAACATGTTGGAGTTACTTCACACACACCTAGGATTTATTTTTCCTAAGGTTTTTCCTTGTTTATTAGTCATAATTAGTCATTATCCAGTCTCCTATATTTTAGGGGAGAATATTCCACCTGGAGAATATTCTCTTTCAATTGACACTTTAGTTTGACTAGTTGAGTTGAGTTTAGATGTTGCATTGGTTTTCTCACCATGCAACATTCGGATAATCACCAGCTAATGCGCACTTTCCTTGGGGTCATCACCAAACTGGCACATTACCCTTGATTTCCTGAGTTAACTCCTCACTACTCTTTGTTCAGTCAGTTAATTGAAGACTAGTTGACTAGTTAACTCAACTAGGTGGCAGTTCACTCTCGTAATTGCCCGAGAGACTACACTAGGTGGAAGTTTACTCTCGTAACTTTTGGTGTGTGTCCAGATCACTCTAGACCACCACTATGGCTCATTAGTTACTCATGTATCATATATCTATTGTAAATTATTCACTCTTTGAGTGTGGAATATAGTTAATGAGAATTCTTCCACTCTTTCTCTCTTGCTTCTTCTTTCTCAATTTCTCTCTGCAAATGTGTGTCGTATTTTCTATCTAGATATAATCTATGCAGGTTCAACACATTAAGACTGGAAAATACCTCCATCCCACTACGGATCACGTGGATTCAATCAAGAAACCAAAAAGGCAGATCTTAAAACTCAACAGCTTGCTTAAAACCTATTTAGGGTAAACACAAGAAGACTAAGGAAACAAGTAAACTGGAAACTATACCTAGGATATGGCCACAAATAGAGACTCTATATTGATCGAAGAAATCCATGAGAAGTGTGAACTTCAATCAAGAAAGAGGCAAACTCCATCTTCTTATTTTTTAAAACTTTCATGAAACAGAGATGCGGTTTGTGCATTAGCATCCTGCATATGTACGCGGGTTGTATAATGTGTAGAGTGCTTATGTACACGGGATAACCCAAGACAGGGTGTGTACACCTTTGTATCTCTTCAAAAAAATGAAAATACCAAGAAATATTATAGGGCAGGGACAACTGGTATGCACCCTTGAGGTGACTAGAATCCCTTGACAGACTCAGCAAACTTGAAATAAACTTGAAAGGAAAACAAACCAAACAAACAACCCAAAATCCCCTAAAAAAACCTAGAGGAAATTCCCCAGTATGGTTGCCAGTTCTACTAGCGGGAAAATCCCCCCTTTAACTATACCATGGTTTAATATGCAGATAGAATGAATGACCATCTAAAATTTAATCTATTTTACTCTACCCCAAACATACCAAAACTAATGTGAAAAAATCAAATAAGAGAAGAGATCAGGTAACTATACCTTTGATCCCACGTCTGGTGATGATCTCCTCAAGCTTGGTAGTTCCAATGACTGCACGTCTCCTCCCAAGGCTGACCTACATCCAAATATAGGCAAACAAGGACTACAAGCATGCTATTTTATTCATGATTTAGGGTTAGATATTAAATGTTAAGTACAAATCAATGAAAATACTCAAAACGTCGTTATTTGGGATAGGAAAATGTGAATCTTTTATTCATCATACAAATATTATAACTTACGATCTATGTTGGCCACTTTTCTACAAACCTGGTCCAGGATCCTCTTTACCATGCTCAAATTTCACCTTGAATGGACATCTTCTCTCAATCCTCTTATCACCTCAAAGAAGGGAATTGATTGAATGGAGGGAGAAGGGCTTGATGAGGGAATGTTGAGGCAATATCTCACAAAAGGTAGCAAAATCTTGGGCAAGGAGGGGAAGTGAAATTGAGAAGAGTTTCATTTTTCTTATGCTTTGATGTGAAATGAAACCCCAACACCTCCTTTTATATGACAAAAGGATGGTTATTCGGTTGGGTGACGGGCTATAGCAGGTGGATTAGTTGGGAAACTTCCAATAGCCCTGGAATTTCAACGAATTCCTTGCAACTTTTGCAAGTATACACGGGTTTTTTAGTATGCAACAAGCATATATACATGGGTTGTAATGGTGTAGCAAGTGTATGTACGTGGGCTGTAGTGGTGCAGGGCACATACATCTTCTAAAAAATGTTTTTTTAAGAAGAGCTTATCGGCAGTGCTTTGGAAAAATATGCAAGTAAGAGGGCCAAGGCCATGTATGCATGAGTAGGGAATTTTAGGGCTATAACACCATGTTGATAACCTCGATGGTCCCTATGAAAATAAATCATGTTGTTATTTCTACAGTGTTGTAGCATGCCCTCCCTTGCTCCCAATTATAGCATTCGGGTACGCATTGTTGAGCACACACTTATACTAAGAAGGGGGGTAAATCAATATAAGACTTTTTTTACTTTTTCAAACATTCATCAACCATAGGAAAACAATCACATATGAGATCTATTAATTGAAAAACATGGAACAAAAGATTTACGTGGAAACCATTTCGAGAGAAAACCACAAAACTTCTCTTTATAAATCTTTGTAGGCACCAACCTATTTTTGCAAATATTTTTAGGCACTAACCTACTATATACACCAATACCCACTGGTACAAACCATGGTAGGCACCAACCTACTCTTACAAATCTTTATAGACACCAATCTACCGGAGACACCAATTCCCATCACTAAGCACCAACTTAGCAAGAGAGACCATTCTCTTTGTTTAAGCGGCACCAACCTTCAAGTTAGAATTTCTTCTTTAGTACATATAAATTCTTCAAAATATGACAACATTCACATTACCTTCACTAAGTCTTCTTCCTACCTCTTCATTCACCAGGTCTGACCAAATTTTGAATTTACAAATGAAATTTATGGTAACTTTCCCAAAGCTTGTTGTTTTTGGATTATTCCAAAGAACAAACTTGTACAAAATTCCACTTATCTAATTTTTCAAATATTATTATGAAATTTTTATTTGATGTACTTCAATATGTCTCCTCAGATCCCTGAAAACTTCACAATTTGAAAAGTCCTAGAAAAGAAGTTATAGAGAAAATGCCAAGTGGACCTGTTCGAAATTGATTTCAAGACCATTTAGAAACCTTAAATTCCACAGAGTATATCTCAGAAGGTATAGCTAACCAAAGCCTTAATTTTTTACCTGGGATGCTTCTGTATGTCTCCTCAAATCATTGAAAACTTCACAGTTTGAAAAGTCCCAAAAAATAAGTTATAGGGAAAATGCCAAACTAGCATATTTGAAACTAATTTTAGGACTATTCAGAAACCCTAACTCCCACAAGGAATATCTAAGAAAGTATAGAAAACCAACATCTGAAATTTTAACCACATGTATCCAGAGATCTCACCTCCATCTCCTCAAAATTTCACACACTAAAATCTCCTAGAAAACAAGTTATGGTGAAAATGCCAAACTGACTTTGAAACTGATTTCTAGAGCATTCAATAACTCTAATTTCCACGGGGAGTATCTCAGAAATTATAGTGAGCCAATGTCTGAACTTTTGACCACGTGTATCTAGATATCCCACCTCAACCTCCTCAAACTTTTACGATCTGAAAAATCCCAGAAAATAAGTTATCGTGAAAAATCCAAGCTGACCTGAAACTGATTTTGCAACTCTCCCCTTTTGGAATGATATTGATCAAAATATGGACCAGGGGTCAAATTTTAGCCCAAAAATCAAAGTTCTCGGAATTGCCTCAAAACAAATGGGTTTGTATCCCTCATCGTCACGAACCCAACGCAACTCGTTTCGTCTCAAACGGACATCGGGAGCGAAAGATATAGCGATATGTTCGGAAAGTCAAACAGGTAAAAACAATGTTGACTGGGCAGTCCGTACAGTCCGTACAGCCACGTGGAGGGCCGTACCATCATGATGACGTGGTGTATTGATGATGTGGCACATTTTGGTTGGATGTTTGTGCACCAGTAACATGTCAACACGTGTCATTTGCAGCAAATAAGGTTTGGACACGTGGCCCAACCCATTGGTGCCACGTGTCACTATTCGGTTGGTTGTTATGGTTGGTTGATATATGTGTAAAAGGTATTGGGTCCACGGGGTTCAACCCCGGGACCTCCTCCTCTATAAAAAGACTTAACAAACACTCCGCTAGCCAACTATCTGTTGCTTGTTCCTTGTTAGCAAGGCGGGGCACATTGTATTTAAAGTTGCATATTGTTTGATTTTGAAAAGGGCGCGGGCCGGGGCCTAAGCCCCGACCCCTGGTTTTATAACATAACACATGTAACCATGTGTTAATATTACCGCGCGGGAAACATATTATAACCATTGTATATGTTGTGTTTTGTATTAACATGCGTTGTAACCAACGGTTATACGCGGGGGTTGTAACACATAGTTTTAATATATAACCAATGGTTAATGCGTGCGGGAGTTTAATCCATTGCACGGTTTTTAAACGGACCAACGAATTTTATGCCGAGCCTATGGTCGCGTGGGTTATATGACCAAGTGCCGAGGCGATTAAGGGCTAGAGGCGCCCTAACCGTTCTATGGTTTGGACCGGTGCGCGTTTGCGTACGGGTCTTGGTTTTTACGCCTTTAAAGAGCGTGTGTGCTAGGTTAATGTACACAGAGGTGCGTTCTGTAGAACCAGTTCCAGCGAAGCTTGAAGGAGGAAAATGGAGGAGGCTTAACTTATTCATCGTTTGGCCGATTGAGGTGCCGTAAAAGCCCAGCCAGGGGTTTTTGGACGTGCTGGATCCATTGGTTCCGTTTTCACAGCCACTTGAAGACTTCTTCAGCAATTTTTTTCACCATTTTAGTTTCAGGAAGCTCCAGGGAGCTTTCAGCCCTCTTTGATCGAGGACATGGTTTGGTGAGCCTATGTCTGTTTTCTGTGATTTAAATATCATGTTTGGCTAATTGTTATGCTCTAAACACATTGGGACAGGTTTTAGAGGCTGTTGAGGANGGGAACGAAATATATAGCGATCTGTTCGGAAAGTCAAACATGTAAAAAAAGTGTTGACTGGGTAGTTCGTAGAGTCCGTACGGCCACGTGGAGGGCTGTACCATCATGATGACGTGGCATATTGATGATGTGGCACATTTTGGTTGGATGTTCGTTGACCAGTAACATGTCGACACGTGCCATTTGTAGCAAATAAGGTTTGGACACGTGGCCCAACCCATTGGCGCCACGTGTCACTATCCGGCTGGTTGTTATGGTTGGTTGATATATGTGTAAAAGGTATTGCGTCCGGGGTGTTCGACCCCGGGACCTCCTCCTCTATACAAAGACTTAACAAACACTCTGCTAGCCAACTATCCGTTGCTTGTTCCTTGTTAGCAAGGCGGGGCACATTGTATTTAAAGTTGCATATTGTTTGATTTTGAAAAGGGCGCGGGCCGGGGCCTAAGCCCCGACCCCTGGTTTTATAACATAACACATGTAACCATGTGTTAATATTATCGCGCGGGAAACATATTATAACCATTGTATATGTTGTGTTTTGTATTAACATGCGTTGTAACCAACGGTTATACGCGGCGGTTGTAACACATAGTTTTAATATATAACCAATGGTTAATGCGTGCGGGAGTTTACTCCGTTGCACGGTTTTTAAACGGACCAACGAATTTTATGCCGAGCCTATGGCCGCGTGAGTTATATGACCAAGTGTCGAGGCGGTTAAGGGCTGGAGGCGCCCTAACCGTTCTATGGTTTGGACCGGTGCGCGGTTGCGTACGGGTCTTGGTTTTTACGCCTTTAAAGAGAGTGTGTGCTAGGTTAATGCACACAGAGGTGCGTTTTGGCGAACCAGTTCCAGCAAAGCTTGAAGGAGGAAAATGGAGGAGGCATAACTTCTTCATCGTTTGGCCGATTGAGGTGCCGTAAAAGCCCAGCCAGGGGTTTTTGGACATGCTTGATTCATTGGTGTTATTTTCACAGCCATTTGAAGACTTCTTCAGCAAGTTTTTCACCGTTGAAGTTTCAGGAAACTCTAGGGAACTTTCAGCCCTCTTTGATGGAGAACATGGTTTGGTGAGCCTATATTTGTTTTCAGTGATTGAATAATCATGTTTGGCTAATTGATATGCTCTGAAAACATTGGGATAGGTTTCAGAGGCTTTTGAAGACTTTTACAGGTGTTTTTGCCAAAGAGAAGCTCAGGGAAGCTTATGGCCACATGTAGAAGAGATTATGCCCGGATGAGCCATGATCCGTTTTCAGAGTTTTATTAGTCATTTTTGGGGTTTTTATGTGTTCTGATCTCAATGGTACAGTTTATTTTTCCATTGGAGTTGAGCAGCAGCTTGTAAAAGAACTTTTGACTAATTAATCCCAGAGAGCCAAGTCCATTATGGAGGCTCAAGGAGATGTAGCCCGTAGGGGGGTGAACTCCTTTATCAGCTTGTTCTTGTTGTGAGTTTGATGGTTTATTTGTTGCAAGTTGTGTTGATGTGTTTTCATTGCAAGTAAATTCTTAACCATCTAAAAGAACATTTTCTCACACATAAGAATTTACAAGCAGTTACATGAACTTAACACATAAGTTTGTTTTGCATAGTTTTAACACATGAAGCAAGGTCCTGTAAAGTTTATTTTAATGAAGTAGGGGTGCTTGTATAGCATAACAAGTCAGCCTTCTATTTTCAGATCAGGTGGTATCAGAGCATAAGTTTGTTTCGCTCATGTGTTTGCCATTGATAGCTTGAGATTTAGCTATTGGTTTTTGTGCAA
>JZKD02S0855997.1:0-14255 GCA_000966675.3 Picea glauca
TTGCACAATGAAAGCCTCACATAAAAATGATATTATACCTCAATATTCCATCAAGCTCTCAGCACATGATGTATAAATGAAGTTCGAGGGGAGAGCTCCTCAATCCCCTAAAGTCCCAACAACCATTACAATGGAGAGAAAGATCCTCTTTATAGAGGAAGTCTCTTCTTTCATACAATAAAGAATTAGTATTTGCTAACTGACTCCATGACAATTCAAAGAAATAACATAAAATTGGAGTAGTTAGATCCTTCCTCAATCCATGGTTGACCATGTTGAGATATGTGGGCACACGTCTCTCCATTAGAGATTGCCCTCATCCAAAAATAGGAAAGAGATTACATCAAAAGTCTCCTAGAGAGTGTGTATAACCAAAATAGGAATGATAACTAGGTCAACATGCAAAAGGTCCACATAGAATGCACCCTCCAAGATGGATGCATGCAAAATATAATAAAATAATCCTCAACCTAGGAGGATGTGCCCAAGGGTCCACCTAGAAGAGCTCGCAAAGTGCATCCTCCAAGGTGCAAGGGAGATGAAACAATAAAATAGTTCTCCTAGGAGAATGCTCCATAACCAACCTCTAAAAATAACAAGCGGTCCACAAAATGCATGTAACCAATCCACATGTGTGAATCCCAAGGAAACCAACTCCATGGATGGATGTGCAAGGTGCCAAGTAGATGGAGCGCTCCACAAGAAAGGAAGTGGTCAAACCCCAAAATAGCAAGTGGACCATCTCCACAAGTGCATCCTCCATGATAATGCTCCAAGAATAGAAATAAGACCAAGCAAGAGCATGCAATGTGCCATGCGTGGCCCTCCAAGTGACAAAGATAATACATCACCATGTAAAAGTCACTAGGAAGCTCGAACATCATCACGCAACATCTACCTCCTAACACCATCATCGAACCCTTTGGGGGGCTAGACCCATCATCCAAGAACAAGATGTAGCACATCCAAGATAAACATGTATATATACCAAAACCACATCATATAATGAGATAACATGCTCCATAACCATCAAGTGTGCAACCAAGGGGTGATCGATCAGGCAAGCACATGTGAGAAGATCACCAAACCAACAAGCACAATCATCCAACCAAGGAGAAGTGAGACTACCTTAAACTAAAGGCTTCCATCAAATGATCCAATGCCATGAAGAGAAGGGACTCCATGTAGATGAATCACCCCCAAGTTGGTCTAATGCTCCAAGATACTAGCAACAAATCTCCATCAATGTGATGAAAACCACAATGTGGAACCTCATACAATATGACTTTTATGAAAATTTGGCATATTTGTTTCTCCCCCATTTTTGTTTTTTCTTTAGTGCAACTTAGAGATGTAGTTATTTTAGCTTAGGGAAGACATACTATGTTTGAGAATTGGTTGTTGAAAATGGTGTAAGCTTCACTTCCAACCACGACCGACCTTATATTGTAATCATTAGTATATTTTTAGGTTTTAAGAACGACCTTGTACACATAGGCTCATAACCCCTCTTAGGGAAAGTACCCTACCTCTTGAGTTGTGTATATATACCCAACTCTCATTTGTAATTTATCATCATGTGATTCATTTCATTCTTAATAAAGTGATTTTCCTAAGGGCACCTTTCAAGTGTTGCATTCTCTTGTGCTTGGGTTTATTTCTCTCTTTAGCACACTTGTTCTTGTGTACACTCTCTCTCTAGGGTTGCATTCCTCTTGGCTAATTTCCCTTCAAGTGTTGTATTGCGCTAGTGTTGGTTTGTTCTTCTCTTTATTGCAAAATTTGGGTTTGCATTGGTTAGTTTGATTTTCTCACTTTTCTTGTGAATCTCAACATGGTATCAAAGCAAGTGAATCTCACTTGCTCAATTCAGTAGCCGATCTAAAGATTTTTTGGCTAGTGGCATCGCTCAAGGATTCTTTGCAACTCTAGAACTAGGTTTTTTGGTCCATCTCTTTTCCTACGGTTTAAACCTGATCATCTCTTTCTTTTCAGGTTTAGGGTGTAAACCCTACTTTAAGGCCATCACTCTCTTCCTTCCTTGGTTGTGCAACAAAAGGTGGTGCATTTCAGAGTCTTTCTAGAAGATGTTAGTACCTCTCTTTCTCTTGGTCCTATCAAGGCATACTTCTAAAGAATTTACAAAGGCTTCTTCTTTGCGCTATTGTTGAATTTGATGGACTCATCTTACAATGCACATTTGGTTGTGCACTTCACACATGGGCCCTTCATCTCCAATTATCAATGGGTTATATCTAAAGGAAAATGGAGGTGCTGTCTGATGAAATGTTGCCTGACAACGACATTTCCACATGAAAAATAGCCCTGCAAGTCTGATCAGATCCCACTCCTCCTGTCATCCTATCAGGTCATCCATTTGTCTCCAAACAAAATCCCTTTCCAATGAAGGGGATCAACAACAAACTATATTCAACAGTAATCTAGGCCCAAAATGATCTAGCAATTGAACAATTTGTTTCATGTTTTATGGTAGACCACACGACATTCATTAGTAACACTAGCGCAATGCAATCAATCCTTTTTTTGGGAGAAAATATGTCTTATATTAATCATAAAATATGTACAAAGAAAAAACAACAACAAGAAGGACTTCTTTCTCAGCACCACTAAGACTGAGATCAGATCCAAATATGTGAAGGCATCAACATTCTTGGCATCTCTAGCCAACAGACTGTTAGAATATTGTGCTCGTTTAACCATAGACAATGTCACAGCATTGTCTCCCAACTATAGGCACAAAGCCACCCCCAAGCACCTTAACCTTTGACAGAAAGAATGATTCCGGGAAGCAGCACTAGACCCAAAGATAACCAAGAGGGAGAGAGCGCACCTTTCTCCAAAGGTAGCACACCAAGCAAAAAGTCCCAAACCACAGACCAAGACCAGTACCTAGCTGCAGTCGTTGCAGTTGCACTCTTCCTCTAGACTTGCGCACCACTTTCTTGAGTGTGTGTGTTTCCAAATGAGCTCAAGTGCCTTTTATTTATACTAATCTGGCCAGGTGAACAGGTGTCTCTTCAAGCAGGGCTGACCTGTCATTTTCTGCATATAATACTTCAATATTACTTATTCTGCTGAGCCGACTTGTCTTCCAGGGTTTTCACACATCTGTTTAGGTTTTCTCTTGCTTCCGGAATATTCTATTCTAGTCAAAGGTTTATCCATGGAGTTTAATATCTCCCGTAGCTACCAAAACATCAAAACAGACAAACGTTAACTTGGAGTTGAAAATGTACCTTTTCTTGACAAATCCTAACGAATGAAGGAATAAAGATGATTTCATTGTCAGAGATACTCTTAAATCTTAGTTTTCAGATAGAGTACAAAACAAAAAATCTGAGGAAATTCCAAAGACCCGTGCAAACTAAAAGAATCAACTGTTTAGAGTTACCCAACAGAGCAACCCTCCAATGAATATTTCCCTAGAAGATAGAAGGAACATGTTTATAAACCATCTGCCAACAACCTTTGGCTACCTGGCATTCCCACAAAATGGGCTTAAGAGACTCCATATTACCACATATCAGACACTGGTTGTCTTTAAAGCTACTTTTTGCTAAATAAGATTTTTCTTGGCTTAAGAGACTTCATTTTACCACATATCGGACTCCTTGGTAATTGACCAGCCAAGCAAAATCTTGCAAGTTATAAGATAAGTGATAAGACCATACATTATGGAGTCTTTGTATCCATCTAATTTCCCAGTCCGTGGAGAGGGTTGTTCCCAGTGAAATCTTTTGATGTAATAAGGAATACAATTTCTTTGAATCACAAGTCTGTATTGGCTTACCAAAAGACCATCACAGTCCCTTCAAATTGGGCCCTACATCTGGCTGTTCATCTTGAACAACTCCTCTTAAGGGACAAGTCTTTGAATCTCCCAATAGACGGCACATCCAAAGTAAGAAGGCCTTTTGATGAACTGACACTCTTCATTTCAACCATGATATGGCATTAGAATACTACAAGTCTTTCCAAAAGAAGATGCCTTTCCTGCTTAATCTAAGAACTTGATAACAAGGGATTTTAGCGACACATTGATCTTGAGTCCTCTAACTCTAGATAGGGTGTAGAGCTAGATCCAAACTACATCTATTGCCAAAGAAGTTCCAAATCACAAACATGGCCACAAAACTCCACGCAGTCAAATGCTCTTTAAAATAAAAGAACCTTGGACTATGAACGACTAAGAAGATGAAATAATATCACATAGGCTAAAGGAACTAGAGATCTTGAGAGTATGTTGTGCTTGCAAAGTCTTGTACCTCAATAAAACTTGCCAAGAAGCCAAGCCGTCCAAGCATCTCACAATCCACTTAGCTGCCGAGATTTTTCTTTGCAAAGCCACATCAATCAAGCCTAATCCACCTTTCTCCTTGGTTGGGATGCACACATCCCATGGTATCATAGGCAAGGACTTCTCACCACCATACTTCTGCCAGTAAGCCAATCCCTCCAAGCACCTCACGATCCACTTAACTGCTAAGATTTTGCCCTGAGAAGCCACATCAATCAAGCCCAACCCACCTTCCTCCTTCGTTAGAATGCACACATCCCATGGGACCATAGGCAAGGCCTTGTCACCACCATACTTAGCCCACAAACATGATGCTAATCTTGAGCTAGGGCCTCGCCTCTTAGGGTTTTTCACCTGTGTTTTTTTCCTAGACTATGTTTTTCTCTTTCTATTATTGACATTTGTATCTCTTCTATTTTGATACTACTTTTGCATCTAGGAGTGTTCTAAACACTCACAGTTTAATGGCCATTGATTGTACTCTGTAGTCCCATTGAGCTATTTCTTGGTAATTTGTGAACATTAATAAAATTGTCTTCTCTTATCTTGGTAATCCACTTTACCCGCTGTCATAAAAACGTTGTGTCTTAGTCTGGACATGATGTGATAGTCAAGGTAAAGAAAGTGATTATAATGGTTTCATAGGATCAAAGTTAAGGGGGACTTATGTGAGAACATGTCACTTGAAACACCGAGTGCCATGATTTGCTTAGCTGTCTTTTGGTTGGTTGATAATAAAGTTGGGCAAATCTCTACGCAGCCTGAATTTTAATTTGAAACTTCGTATAGGAGTTAAATCCCAATCTGAATAGGGATTAGTTGTTGAATTCTGATTAGGAAGCTGCTACGAGGATTTAAGAAGTTTTCATTTTTGTTATGTTGAAAAATGCTGATACATGAAGTTTCTCTTCCTTGACTGATGGCAGATTTTTAAATTAAAATATGCTAGTTTTTAACTCTTGTAAGAGTTTGGGGACTGGTCAATGGTGGCGCCTATATCCTTTGTTTTTGTCATCATATTTTCGTGATCTCAAGCATCCTGTAATTCCTTTCTGCATACAGGGCTCTATAGGTACAGGCTTGGTGATGTCGTGAAAGTTACCGGCTTTTACAATTCTAGTCCACAGCTGTCATATATTTGCCGAAAGAACCTCATTCTTACAGTCAATATTGACAAGACCACCGAGAAAGATCTACAAATATCTGTTGATAAGGCCACAGAACTCTTAAAGGAAGAAAATGTGGATTTGGTTGATTTCACAAGCTATGCAGATCTCTCAACTGTGCCAGGTCACTATGTAATATTTTGGGAGCTTAGTGACAGCTTAAATGAAGGGATTGTTAAGAGATGTTGCTCAATAATAGATGAGACTTTTATTGATCCAGGCTATGTTGGTTCCAGAAAAGCAAATACTATTGGGCCTCTCGAACTTCGTATTGTCGAAAAAGGTACATTCCGGAAAATTATAGATTACTACACGAGTCATGGAGGAGCAGTGAATCAGTTCAAAACCCCCAGATGCATCTCTACTAACCAGGCACTACTTGACATCCTCAACAAAAATACAATCCAAACTTGTTTCAGCACACTTTTCTCATGATTTAGGTAATCATATAGCATGAACAGCGTGCAGAAATTTTGTGACTAGCTTTCTCAGTGTGAGAATAGTTGTGTGTTGAAGAAAATTTCAGACTGCTGACTGTACAGGTTACAATAATTCTGCTCAAGCCCAAGCGGCAGATCTCCGTATTTTGAGTTAAAAATCTTATTGTTTAGTTCTATGCGCTGGATTTTGAACTACTGTCCCATGTGTGCTCTGTATTCAAGTATGGAAAGGGGAAAATCAAATGTTTGAGTTGGGGTCCATGAAATTGTCAAGCAATGAAGCGAACTTTCTTGGTTGTGTTTCGTATTTGAGTCACAAGAGCTAATGTTGGGAATTCGAAACCATTTGGATTCAACTAGGAGGTTGTATGCTACTTAAATCTGGACCTTCTCTGTATTGATTAGATTAATTCTCACACCCATTATGCTTGTCAGTGTTCCAAAACTCCGGTAGGTTGTTGCTGCCCGAATTCAGTAATATTTTTTTTCACTTCTTGGAAGCCCACTACATGGTGGGGTTTTCTTCAAGAAATATCAAAAGGGCCGAAATGCCCCATTCCGCAANTTGCACAATGAAAGCCTCACATAAAAATGATATTATACCTCAATATTCCATCAAGCTCTCAGCACATGATGTATAAATGAAGTTCGAGGGGAGAGCTCCTCAATCCCCTAAAGTCCCAACAACCATTACAATGGAGAGAAAGATCCTCTTTATAGAGGAAGTCTCTTCTTTCATACAATAAAGAATTAGTATTTGCTAACTGACTCCATGACAATTCAAAGAAATAACATAAAATTGGAGTAGTTAGATCCTTCCTCAATCCATGGTTGACCATGTTGAGATATGTGGGCACACGTCTCTCCATTAGAGATTGCCCTCATCCAAAAATAGGAAAGAGATTACATCAAAAGTCTCCTAGAGAGTGTGTATAACCAAAATAGGAATGATAACTAGGTCAACATGCAAAAGGTCCACATAGAATGCACCCTCCAAGATGGATGCATGCAAAATATAATAAAATAATCCTCAACCTAGGAGGATGTGCCCAAGGGTCCACCTAGAAGAGCTCGCAAAGTGCATCCTCCAAGGTGCAAGGGAGATGAAACAATAAAATAGTTCTCCTAGGAGAATGCTCCATAACCAACCTCTAAAAATAACAAGCGGTCCACAAAATGCATGTAACCAATCCACATGTGTGAATCCCAAGGAAACCAACTCCATGGATGGATGTGCAAGGTGCCAAGTAGATGGAGCGCTCCACAAGAAAGGAAGTGGTCAAACCCCAAAATAGCAAGTGGACCATCTCCACAAGTGCATCCTCCATGATAATGCTCCAAGAATAGAAATAAGACCAAGCAAGAGCATGCAATGTGCCATGCGTGGCCCTCCAAGTGACAAAGATAATACATCACCATGTAAAAGTCACTAGGAAGCTCGAACATCATCACGCAACATCTACCTCCTAACACCATCATCGAACCCTTTGGGGGGCTAGACCCATCATCCAAGAACAAGATGTAGCACATCCAAGATAAACATGTATATATACCAAAACCACATCATATAATGAGATAACATGCTCCATAACCATCAAGTGTGCAACCAAGGGGTGATCGATCAGGCAAGCACATGTGAGAAGATCACCAAACCAACAAGCACAATCATCCAACCAAGGAGAAGTGAGACTACCTTAAACTAAAGGCTTCCATCAAATGATCCAATGCCATGAAGAGAAGGGACTCCATGTAGATGAATCACCCCCAAGTTGGTCTAATGCTCCAAGATACTAGCAACAAATCTCCATCAATGTGATGAAAACCACAATGTGGAACCTCATACAATATGACTTTTATGAAAATTTGGCATATTTGTTTCTCCCCCATTTTTGTTTTTTCTTTAGTGCAACTTAGAGATGTAGTTATTTTAGCTTAGGGAAGACATACTATGTTTGAGAATTGGTTGTTGAAAATGGTGTAAGCTTCACTTCCAACCACGACCGACCTTATATTGTAATCATTAGTATATTTTTAGGTTTTAAGAACGACCTTGTACACATAGGCTCATAACCCCTCTTAGGGAAAGTACCCTACCTCTTGAGTTGTGTATATATACCCAACTCTCATTTGTAATTTATCATCATGTGATTCATTTCATTCTTAATAAAGTGATTTTCCTAAGGGCACCTTTCAAGTGTTGCATTCTCTTGTGCTTGGGTTTATTTCTCTCTTTAGCACACTTGTTCTTGTGTACACTCTCTCTCTAGGGTTGCATTCCTCTTGGCTAATTTCCCTTCAAGTGTTGTATTGCGCTAGTGTTGGTTTGTTCTTCTCTTTATTGCAAAATTTGGGTTTGCATTGGTTAGTTTGATTTTCTCACTTTTCTTGTGAATCTCAACATGGTATCAAAGCAAGTGAATCTCACTTGCTCAATTCAGTAGCCGATCTAAAGATTTTTTGGCTAGTGGCATCGCTCAAGGATTCTTTGCAACTCTAGAACTAGGTTTTTTGGTCCATCTCTTTTCCTACGGTTTAAACCTGATCATCTCTTTCTTTTCAGGTTTAGGGTGTAAACCCTACTTTAAGGCCATCACTCTCTTCCTTCCTTGGTTGTGCAACAAAAGGTGGTGCATTTCAGAGTCTTTCTAGAAGATGTTAGTACCTCTCTTTCTCTTGGTCCTATCAAGGCATACTTCTAAAGAATTTACAAAGGCTTCTTCTTTGCGCTATTGTTGAATTTGATGGACTCATCTTACAATGCACATTTGGTTGTGCACTTCACACATGGGCCCTTCATCTCCAATTATCAATGGGTTATATCTAAAGGAAAATGGAGGTGCTGTCTGATGAAATGTTGCCTGACAACGACATTTCCACATGAAAAATAGCCCTGCAAGTCTGATCAGATCCCACTCCTCCTGTCATCCTATCAGGTCATCCATTTGTCTCCAAACAAAATCCCTTTCCAATGAAGGGGATCAACAACAAACTATATTCAACAGTAATCTAGGCCCAAAATGATCTAGCAATTGAACAATTTGTTTCATGTTTTATGGTAGACCACACGACATTCATTAGTAACACTAGCGCAATGCAATCAATCCTTTTTTTGGGAGAAAATATGTCTTATATTAATCATAAAATATGTACAAAGAAAAAACAACAACAAGAAGGACTTCTTTCTCAGCACCACTAAGACTGAGATCAGATCCAAATATGTGAAGGCATCAACATTCTTGGCATCTCTAGCCAACAGACTGTTAGAATATTGTGCTCGTTTAACCATAGACAATGTCACAGCATTGTCTCCCAACTATAGGCACAAAGCCACCCCCGAGCACCTTAACCTTTGACAGAAAGAATGATTCCGGGAAGCAGCACTAGACCCAGAGATAACCAAGAGGGAGAGAGCACACCTTTCTCCAAAGGTAGCACACCAAGCAAAAAGTCCCAAACCACAGACCAAGACCAGTACCTAGCTGCAGTCGTTGCAGTTGCACTCTTCCTCTAGACTTGCTCACCACTTTCTTGAGTGTGTGTGTTTCCAAATGAGCTCAAGTGCCTTTTATTTATACTAATCTGGCCAGGTGAACAGGTGTCTCTTCAAGCAGGGCCGACCTGTCATTTTCTGCATATAATACTTCAATATTACTTATTCTGCTGAGCCGACTTGTCTTCCAGGGTTTTCACACATCTGTTTAGGTTTTCTCTTGCTTCCGGAATATTCTATTCTAGTCAAAGGTTTATCCATGGAGTTTAATATCTCCCGTAGCTACCAAAACATCAAAACAGACAAACGTTAACTTGGAGTTGAAAATGTACCTTTTCTTGACAAATCCTAACGAATGAAGGAATAAAGATGATTTCATTGTCAGAGATACTCTTAAATCTTAGTTTTCAGATAGAGTACAAAACAAAAAATCTGAGGAAATTCCAAAGACCCGTGCAAACTAAAAGAATCAACTGTTTAGAGTTACCCAACAGAGCAACCCTCCAATGAATATTTCCCTAGAAGATAGAAGGAACATGTTTATAAACCATCTGCCAACAACCTTTGGCTACCTGGCATTCCCACAAAATGGGCTTAAGAGACTCCATATTACCACATATCAGACACTGGTTGTCTTTAAAGCTACTTTTTGCTAAATAAGATTTTTCTTGGCTTAAGAGACTTCATTTTACCACATATCGGACTCCTTGGTAATTGACCAGCCAAGCAAAATCTTGCAAGTTATAAGATAAGTGATAAGACCATACATTATGGAGTCTTTGTATCCATCTAATTTCCCAGTCCGTGGAGAGGGTTGTTCCCAGTGAAATCTTTTGATGTAATAAGGAATACAATTTCTTTGAATCACAAGTCTGTATTGGCTTACCAAAAGACCATCACAGTCCCTTCAAATTGGGCCCTACATCTGGCTGTTCATCTTGAACAACTCCTCTTAAGGGACAAGTCTTTGAATCTCCCAATAGACGGCACATCCAAAGTAAGAAGGCCTTTTGATGAACTGACACTCTTCATTTCAACCATGATATGGCATTAGAATACTACAAGTCTTTCCAAAAGAAGATGCCTTTCCTGCTTAATCTAAGAACTTGATAACAAGGGATTTTAGCGACACATTGATCTTGAGTCCTCTAACTCTAGATAGGGTGTAGAGCTAGATCCAAACTACATCTATTGCCAAAGAAGTTCCAAATCACAAACATGGCCACAAAACTCCACG
This sequence comes from Picea glauca, assembly GCA_000966675.3. Taxonomy (NCBI): domain Eukaryota; kingdom Viridiplantae; phylum Streptophyta; class Pinopsida; order Pinales; family Pinaceae; genus Picea; species Picea glauca. Next base: position 10,652 of record JZKD02S0855997.1, read on the forward strand.
CAGTCAAATGCTCTTTAAAATAAAAGAACCTTGGACTATGAACGACTAAGAAGATGAAATAATATCACATAGGCTAAAGGAACTAGAGATCTTGAGAGTATGTTGTGCTTGCAAAGTCTTGTACCTCAATAAAACTTGCCAAGAAGCCAAGCCGTCCAAGCATCTCACAATCCACTTAGCTGCCGAGATTTTTCTTTGCAAAGCCACATCAATCAAGCCTAATCCACCTTTCTCCTTGGTTGGGATGCACACATCCCATGGTATCATAGGCAAGGACTTCTCACCACCATACTTCTGCCAGTAAGCCAATCCCTCCAAGCACCTCACGATCCACTTAACTGCTAAGATTTTGCCCTGAGAAGCCACATCAATCAAGCCCAACCCACCTTCCTCCTTCGTTAGAATGCACACATCCCATGGGACCATAGGCAAGGCCTTGTCACCACCATACTTAGCCCACAAACATGATGCTAATCTTGAGCTAGGGCCTCGCCTCTTAGGGTTTTTCACCTGTGTTTTTTTCCTAGACTATGTTTTTCTCTTTCTATTATTGACATTTGTATCTCTTCTATTTTGATACTACTTTTGCATCTAGGAGTGTTCTAAACACTCACAGTTTAATGGCCATTGATTGTACTCTGTAGTCCCATTGAGCTATTTCTTGGTAATTTGTGAACATTAATAAAATTGTCTTCTCTTATCTTGGTAATCCACTTTACCCGCTGTCATAAAAACGTTGTGTCTTAGTCTGGACATGATGTGATAGTCAAGGTAAAGAAAGTGATTATAATGGTTTCATAGGATCAAAGTTAAGGGGGACTTATGTGAGAACATGTCACTTGAAACACCGAGTGCCATGATTTGCTTAGCTGTCTTTTGGTTGGTTGATAATAAAGTTGGGCAAATCTCTACGCAGCCTGAATTTTAATTTGAAACTTCGTATAGGAGTTAAATCCCAATCTGAATAGGGATTAGTTGTTGAATTCTGATTAGGAAGCTGCTACGAGGATTTAAGAAGTTTTCATTTTTGTTATGTTGAAAAATGCTGATACATGAAGTTTCTCTTCCTTGACTGATGGCAGATTTTTAAATTAAAATATGCTAGTTTTTAACTCTTGTAAGAGTTTGGGGACTGGTCAATGGTGGCGCCTATATCCTTTGTTTTTGTCATCATATTTTCGTGATCTCAAGCATCCTGTAATTCCTTTCTGCATACAGGGCTCTATAGGTACAGGCTTGGTGATGTCGTGAAAGTTACCGGCTTTTACAATTCTAGTCCACAGCTGTCATATATTTGCCGAAAGAACCTCATTCTTACAGTCAATATTGACAAGACCACCGAGAAAGATCTACAAATATCTGTTGATAAGGCCACAGAACTCTTAAAGGAAGAAAATGTGGATTTGGTTGATTTCACAAGCTATGCAGATCTCTCAACTGTGCCAGGTCACTATGTAATATTTTGGGAGCTTAGTGACAGCTTAAATGAAGGGATTGTTAAGAGATGTTGCTCAATAATAGATGAGACTTTTATTGATCCAGGCTATGTTGGTTCCAGAAAAGCAAATACTATTGGGCCTCTCGAACTTCGTATTGTCGAAAAAGGTACATTCCGGAAAATTATAGATTACTACACGAGTCATGGAGGAGCAGTGAATCAGTTCAAAACCCCCAGATGCATCTCTACTAACCAGGCACTACTTGACATCCTCAACAAAAATACAATCCAAACTTGTTTCAGCACACTTTTCTCATGATTTAGGTAATCATATAGCATGAACAGCGTGCAGAAATTTTGTGACTAGCTTTCTCAGTGTGAGAATAGTTGTGTGTTGAAGAAAATTTCAGACTGCTGACTGTACAGGTTACAATAATTCTGCTCAAGCCCAAGCGGCAGATCTCCGTATTTTGAGTTAAAAATCTTATTGTTTAGTTCTATGCGCTGGATTTTGAACTACTGTCCCATGTGTGCTCTGTATTCAAGTATGGAAAGGGGAAAATCAAATGTTTGAGTTGGGGTCCATGAAATTGTCAAGCAATGAAGCGAACTTTCTTGGTTGTGTTTCGTATTTGAGTCACAAGAGCTAATGTTGGGAATTCGAAACCATTTGGATTCAACTAGGAGGTTGTATGCTACTTAAATCTGGACCTTCTCTGTATTGATTAGATTAATTCTCACACCCATTATGCTTGTCAGTGTTCCAAAACTCCGGTAGGTTGTTGCTGCCCGAATTCAGTAATATTTTTTTTCACTTCTTGGAAGCCCACTACATGGTGGGGTTTTCTTCAAGAAATATCAAAAGGGCCGAAATGCCCCATTCCGCAATGGAAAATCATGTGATGCTTTTTGTGCAATGGTCCTGGCTATGAAGGGGAAAAGTAAGAGGTAATATATGCAAGTACATGTTTTTGAGAGAGCACAGTTTCCTAACGAGTTTCCAATGTAGATTTTTTTTACTGGTTGCTCACAAAGCTCTAGCATTATTTATGAGTATATCTTCAGAACAGTCTTTATTCATCTCTATATATATTTTTATTTTTTTAAGGAAAACTTTGTTGAATCCTTCTTTCTTACCTGGAATATCCAGATGGAAGGTGGGTAAACCACCAATCATAATAGTGGTTGGTACCCTGAAGAATTTGACTGAACTTGAACCTGTGACTTATGGCCTCCTCATCAGCAACATGCCTTGGACCGATGGTTTAATCAATTGAACTAACCCTTAAAGCTGATGTGTGTGTGTATATATATATATATATATATATATATATATATATAAGGTGGCTCAACCACCAATCACAATAGTGATTGGTAACCCTGAAGAATTTGACTGAATTTGAACCTGTGACCTATGACCTCCCCATCAGCAACATGCCTTAAACAGATGATTCAATCAATTAAGCTAACCCTTAAAGCTTATATATATATATATATATATACACACCAATAAAATGTTAGTTTATTTGTGAGATCAGCCTAGTTCTATTCCATTCCATTTGTAGTTTGCTCCACAATAGTTACCTTTAAGAGTTGGATTCAGTTGAAGGAAGACCATGCTATGCTGTACAGCTCTTCTAGGTGCCTTTCTTGAAGCTTACAACATACACATTTGTATGTTGCAGCGCTGCTCAATAACATATTATACACAATAAAACAGAAATCCAACTATAAATTGATACCTCTCATATTCTTGGTATTTACTTTTATTTAAATCTATATTTATTTATAGAATTGAAATGCATATGGATTTATGTACAGTGAGAATGTATTATCATAATGATATTCTTTATAACCATATGATTTATTTATTTTATGCACAATACTTTCTTTTGGCTCTGATGTATCAAAACAAATTTTCGTTTTCAACATCTTCCTATCAAGTTTTCACTGACCTCCCAATTTTGAGCGAACATATGCAAATATGAATATTCAAGAGCTTCTAGGAGTAATGTTAGCATTTTGTCTCATCCACAACTGGGAAAGAAACGTGCTATGATGTTTAACGAATTGTCTAGGTTCTATATTTTAAATTTGTTAGTTATGTATGTTTTTTTCAAAAAAACAATTTTATTAATGATAATTGTGTCTTAATAGTAATTGTAT
>JZKD02S0856074.1:28601-41486 GCA_000966675.3 Picea glauca
GATCCATCTTCATCATGTATCAATGACAACTCATTGATCCATCTTCATCATATCAATGACAACTCATTGATCCATCTTCATCTATGCATTATCATCAAGGAAAATACATATTATACTACATCAATCATCAATCAATCAATCCTTTGACATCAATCAATCACTTGACATCAATCAATCAAACCATTGGCATCAATGACAACATGATCCAACAACATGCACTCCTTGCGTCGGCTCACAGAGTTTCAACTCTCTGTCACACACTCCTTGCACTTAGCCTAAAGAACCATAACTAATTTAACACACTCATAGATAGAGAATTATATCCATATCCCTACATATGATTTCTAACATACATCTATAGTAAAAACACATATGAACGACATTCAAAACTAAACATCCATTGCACAAAAATTGACAAACAGGAAAATCTGTTCTTTTTCTATTAATGGTGGAATGTCCATTACAATATGTGAGTCCAGACTATGACTGAGTCTTGGTCCTCATCAACCTCCAACTCAACCTCCTTACCTAATTACCTCTATTGGGTAACAATACAAAGATTTATACAAGAGGGGCTCGATGAGCTTCCCTCCAAGCTAAGCTAGTGGTGTCTAATCACCATTCAAAACACCTGACTAATGAGGCAGATTACAATGATGGAAATCTGATATGAATCGGATGAAGATCCCTCCTACCGTCAACCACTTAATGTAGACCTCATATACCACTTGTGTGAAGGCACAACTTAGCTCTACCATCCTAACACATTAATTGCCTTGATTACATTTTAAAATTTTGAAGGAAAAATGAGAGAACAACGCCTCTCCGTTCCATGAATGTGCACCAATCATGCTAATCAGTTGGTGCATGCCGAGGTGGAGTGATGATCCTGCATCATAATCCACATCTATGAAAATTCATGAGCTCCTGCTCATGAGCTTCCCATCTCTGTTGAAATCCTCTTGGATCCCAAACTTTCTCTTGGAGTTGTCCTTTTTCTCCTCTGCTTCATTGTTGTTGTTTCTTATGCATCTTTCTTGTTGCTCGTGTAGGTTATCTTTTTTTCATCTTCTCCTTGCTAACCACTTCTTCTATCGATTTCAACATCAATCTTCTTATCTCCTCTATGGATTCTTCTAATTGCTTCATCGAATGGTTCTCCTTGTGCAGTATACTCGGCTACAACTCCTCATGTTGTTCTAAGGGTAGATCATCCTAATCTCCCACGTTGCTTTCATCTATTGTGATGTTGAATGGCCACTCTATTGCAAAATTCAATTCCGTAGGTTCCTTACTAAATTTTTGTTCAGATACCTCCTCTGATGGACTAAATCTTGTTAGTTCCTTGGCTGGTCCTATTCTGACTTCCTCCAGCTACAACTCGTGCTAGCATGTCTCTCCTAGCATGACTATCTCATGGCAACCACCTCCTGGTTTTAGACTATCCAACCTCCTAGTTTTGGACTATCCAACCAATCCTCCAACATCTTCAACTCCATCTCCCAATGAGTGAGTAACTCAATCTGGTGCTCCTCTTTTGTTGGGGCAGACTTCAATATCTACTCCTTCTCCTCCATGACAGTCTCATATTTCTATCATTTTGTTGCATTTGCAATACCTATGCTAGCCTCTCTTCTGCTTCTTAGCAGGAATTTCTGGATTCCCCCAATGACTAGAATACTCCCTTGATCCTTCTCCTTTGTGACAGAAATATTCAAGTTCTCATCATCTTCATTCATGCGGCTTTCATATCCACGTGAATATTTATATGGATGAGGCATTTCTTCCACCTCCTCTCCATCTATCAACACCCCCTGCTGGCATGAACTCTCAACTGAGATCATCTCTTCTCCCTTGACCACCTGGAAAATCAGGATGTCTCCTCTACCCTCTTGGCAGTTTACGAGATCAAATGGTCCTTCCTCATTGCCCACCTAGAAACCCGCTAGACCTATGCCAGATATATTTCCCTCGCCATTGAGGTTTTCAACATATCTCAACCATCCTTTTAACATTTTTTGTTTCCTTCTGGCTAATAAAGTATGAATAGGCCACTTGGTGTTCCTTTTCAAAGGCCACTCGTATCTCGAACATAACTTTTCCTCTTTTTGCATCTTAAATGCTAGCTTCTCCATCTCTGCTCGGATTTCATTGAGCTCCTTGTCCATCTCCGCTTTGATTCTCTGTGGGAAGTATTCTCCTCGACCATGCTTATGACCTCTAACGATCATCTTGCTTCCCCTACAGCCTACTTGGTTGTCTACCATTTGTTGTGCACCTTGCAACAGTTTCCACAGAGCATCTCACTATGTCTCTCTTGCCTACATAAATCAATTCTGTGGCTCTGATACCACCTCGCACAAACCCCCTCCCCTCTCTTCTCTCCTTCAGGGCTGCTCGACCTCCCTTTCTAGGATAGTTCAAACACCTGAGTCAAATTGACTCTTCAACTCCCTGCTGGAACCCAATGTGATTTATCACAGGTCCCTCTTTCTCCAAAGTGCAGGTCCTCTTAACCCCGCGGCTCTCCTTGTGACCCTTCAAAGAAAGTTAGCGGTGGAACTTGTTCTCCATACTAGGCCCCTTCTATCATATGACCTCAGGCTGTGTCTAGGGGATAAACCACTAAAAGAGCTTTGGGCTTCGGGCTTCGGCTCTTTCCGCAACAACCAACTCCTATGTTCTCGAACTCCGAATCGGCGAACTCACATTTGTGCGAGGATCAATGGTCCCCATTTTTCTTTAAGATCGACAGTTGCGATCTATTCATACTCTAGTCTTAGGGAGTCTCTCTCTATCCTCCTCGGATATCTCTTGGAGTACTACTCCTCCGAAATGTGTGGATCTCTTCCATGCGTCCCTTCCAAATCCAGCGGTCTGGATTCAAACCGCTCTTCGTGACTTCATCAAGATTTTTGTTTTCTCTTGGAAAACCTCCCAGAGCTCTAACTCCTGGATCACTTGATCTTTCTCCACATGTCTCCTTCAATGATGGATGATTTTACTGCCTTTGGGACTTCAATGAGTCCTTCCTTCTCACTGACACTTAGCCAATTTTTCTACTTGAGACTTGGATTGTTCTCGCCCTTCTTTTTCTGCACACCTTGTAGAGTTCTTCGCTAGTTCTTATGTGCTTTTGCTCGGGTTGAAACCTTCTAGGTTCTCAGCTATTTTCCTGTCCTTCAATGGACCTACTGGTTCCCTCCTGAAAACTTAATTCTCTTCCACCTGAGCTTGTAAGGAGAACTTACTTTACCCTTGGTGCACTCCTTGCACTCATTTTAGCCTTCTGACCACCTTTTCCTTGATCCCTTCCAGACTTATTAAGGCATCTCCTGTCATCACCTAATGCACACTTGAAAATCCTTCCTTCCTCAGAGTGTTCATCAACCCTGGGGTTCACTCAATGTCTCCAACACTCCATAATGTATCGTTTCTATGCGCACTCGCACTTGCTCAATGCCCTCCTAGCAGAGTCTTACAGAGTATTCAGTAACTCTTCTCTATGCTTTCTCCTGCGCAGAATTTCCTTCCAAGGTATTCAACAGCCTTGAAATTCCCCTTTGAATATATGAATTATTCTTGTGTTCCCTCCTGGCAACTTCTCCTCTTACTCGAATGAGTTCAGACACACACTCCTTGCGTCGAATCACAGAGTTTCAACTCTCTATATTGCACTCCTTGCACTTAGCATAAAGAACTAGAACTAATTCAACACACTCACAGACAAAGAATTATATCCCTATCCCTGCAAAAAATTTCTAATATACATCTACAGTAAAAACACATATGAATGGCATTCAAAGCTAAACATCCATTGCACAGAAATTGACAAATAGGAAAATTTGTTCTTTTTCTATTAATGGTGGAATGTCCATTACAATATGTGAGTCTAGACAATGACTGAGTCTCGGTCCTCATCAACCTCCAACTCAACCTCCTTACCTACTTACCTCTACTGGGTAACAATACAAAGATTTATACAAGAGGGGCTCGATGAGCTTCCCTCCAAGCTAAGCTAGTGGTGTCTAATAACCATTCAAAATGCTTGACTAATGAGGCATATTACAATGATGGAAATATGATATGAATTGGATGCAGATCCCCCCTACCATTATCCACTTAATGGAGACCTCATCTACAAATTGTGCAAAGGCACACCTTGGCTCTACCAGCTTGACGCATTAATTTCCTTGATTAAATTTTTAAATTTTGAAGACAAAATGAGAGGAAGCCACCTCTCCCTTCCTTGAATGTGCACCAATCGTACTAATAAAATGGTGTTTGCTGAGGTGGAACGATGCTCTTGCATCATCACACCTCGTTGACATTATAGACAGGAAGATTGGTCTTTCCTGTGACAGGGGAAATTTATGCTCTGTTGCACTAGAATTTGATGAATAAAGAATGAACAATTATGTGGAAAGAGAGGAGCGCAGGAAAGATATCCAATAGGGATAAGTCTTTTCAGGATTTAAATGAAGAATGATTTACTAAGCATTAAAGAATTCAATAGTTGTACAATTATGCATTCACATTTAAATCACACATGCATTTCAACAACGAATTGCTCCAATACATTCATACAACAGATACTCTATAGATATATGAATAATCTAAACAATGTAGGAATTAAGATTGGTCAAAATCCATGAAATCAATCTCATCCATCAAGAACATACATATTTACAACATATATTCCCCATAAGTTGTTCTTGAATCTTTTATTAATAATCTTAGTGCATTACAGAGATGGAAGATAGCTCATTACAATGGACAATAAGAGAGATGGGGTTTTACATTGTAATACAACAAAACATTATCGAATCCATATCAACGTCCATGGATTTCCTCTCCTAATCTATCTTTTTGTTGGAGCTGGGTTGATCTCTCGACTTTGAGGTTCAGAAAAACTTCCTCTCTCTATCTGCTGATAATGAGGAAAAGAGTATAATCATTTATTTATAGCTCCTTCATGTAAGAAAACCACTTATTTTTCTTGTAATAAAACCACTTCTTTCTTTTTGAAATCACTTTAACACTTTCTTGATAGTTCTTCTTTATCTTGTAGAGTTATATATATTTCTAGTAGAAATTCAAACTAAAGTGAAACAATCACTTTTGATATGGTAAAAGGTCCTTTGACTGAAGGATTTTTACCCCCAAATATGATTTAGTCTGGATCCTTCCATGAGAAAGAGCTCCTAGGATATAGCTATTGAGCTGGGCACCTTCAGATTCTGCAAAATTGAGGCTTATTGTTATCATGAGAAAAAATTAGTAGTTTCCTTTTAGCCAAAATTACCTTGCTACCCGATGCAACATCGATCCAACCTCTGAGTCCTCTTCCTTCTGTCTTGACCGACTGTTGTCCAAAAAATGCAGTTGCACCTTATGATAGATTACACAATAACATGTTGTTGTTGTTTTTGAGACAGGGTAAATAAGAGGGGGCCTTCCTTGCCTTTGCAAGAATAGACAGAAGTTCCAACACATATGAAGCCAGGATGGTTGATAGGGATTATCAGGGGAGAAGTCCCCTACAGGTGGATCACCATCCATCTGAACAGAAGTCAGAAACAAGCATCCAAATATAGAAGAGATGCTCGTTGATGCGAAAAACCTATCTATGACCCATTCTTATAGAATAACAATGTGTTAGTGGAACCTCAATCTGATGAGGCTTCATGCATAATCGGATCTGAGAGTGGTACTTAAAATAAGATCATGGAGCTCCCAAGAGATGGCACATAATTTGATCTCCTATCATTTGTATCCAAAATGACAATAATTAATAATGATTTTCCTCAGATAGGATTGATTAATCATGCTCTACGATCTTATGATGTTTGTATTGCTTCTTCTCACATGGGGAAAATCAATTAAAATCATGATTTAATTCATTTATTACATGATCTAGAGGACACATGGCAATTTTTTATTTGTTGTCTAACATAATTCTAAAATTCGTGAAAATTTTTGGATGACATCATCAATGTACATCGGACACATGGAATTTTTTCATTGGTCCAGGTGGAAGCCCAGGTGGCATAATTGATAGTTCTGCTACCTTTTGGTTAGTCCATGTGTATGTCTTTCATCAATAACCTCGTCAAGATGCTTGGATGGCTCAATATGACTGTGCAACGATCCTTTGTCAAATGTTAGGCCACAACATGTCTAGGTGGCCATATGGCTTCTCGGGATAGGTCCACCTCACCTCTGCGTCAACACCACAATGAACTCATAATGCACAACGCTCTAAAATACGCCTAGTGGTATCGCATGGGTTCATGAGTGGTTTCTTTATGTCGTTGAACCTGTTATCACATGAACTTGTCAGATTCCCGTGGGTTTGTGGTGTATGGAATTGTTGGCCCACTCTGATGGTTTCTTTGCTAAAGTCTCATTTACAATAGTGCTCCTGCTTCTATATATGATGGCAATGATGTCTTTATCATTGATGAAGTTTAAATACACTCTGAACTTGGCAGCTTTAGCAACTATAGAATCCCATATGATATGCTTGGCTCCCTGCAACATTCCTCTACCTCTTAATCTTATTTTCAACTTGTCTATCTTTTCCTGCAAGGCTTGATTCTCCTTTTGAAATTTAGCCATTCTTTCATCCTTTGCTTGCATTTCCTGCTTCAACTTGTCTATATTTTCCTACAAGGCTTGATTCTCCTTTTGAAATTTAGCCATTCTTTCATCCTTTGCTTGCATTTCCTGCTTCAACTTCTCTATGTTCCTTTTTAACCCCTTGATTTCTCCTAGCTTCAAGCTAACTTGTGACATAGCCTGGACAAGTCCTTCAGTGCTTGGCCCAACTTATGCAGTAGGAGGTACAACTACAGCCTTGTTCAACAATTATGTCTATGCTTGTGACCAATTCACCTTTTTTTGTTCTAGTTGCAATGCCTTAGCCTTGTAGTCCAATGCCTCTTGTCGAAATGATGCCTTTTCTTGTTGTAGAGAAACTAGTTTTGTTGTTTTTGGATGCTCTGTGGCATACATTTTCAGTTTCTTCTTCAAGCTTTGAATCAATTTGTCCTTCTCATCCAATGAGGATTTCACCCCTTGGGGCCTTCATATTCCAGCCTCTTGACCTGAGTCTTCCAAGCTCTACTAGATGATTTTTCTTGCCTCAACTTCCCTTCCAATTTCATTGCATAATATGTGTTGGCCCTTGACCAAGTTTTGGATATCCTTGGTCATGCTCGACCTATTTTGGGACTTCAAAAGGCTGGTCGAAGGCAGAGCGCAAGTTGAATTAGAGATCACGGGATCTCGACCCCTTTTTAGGGCATTTTTTGGGATTAGGGTTTATGTAACAGGTATGGGATGTCGGCCCATGGGTTTACCCATGTTTAGGCCCATTTTGTAATGTATAAATAGATATCCAGGCGATGTAAGAAGGAGGAGAAAGAAGGTGCTAAGTGCGAATAGTTGTTGATGCTTCATGCATACTATGTGTTAAGACTTGCAGAGCTAAGTGAAAGTGATTGTAGTAAGCTTATGTGCAGACTATGTAAGAAGGCTTTGTGTTGTGACCTAACTTGGGGAAGTAGGATCTGGCAAGGTGCACACAAATCTCATGTCCTATGCGGAGTGGGTTTTGAGGCTTTGTGCATAGTGTATGTTGAGACTTGCAGAGCTAAGTGCAAGTGATTGTAAGAAGGCTTTGTGATTAAACCTAGCTCGGGGTAGGAGGATCTGGCGAGGTGCGTGCAGATCTCCTGTCCTATGCGGAGTGGGTTTCAGTGGCTCTGTGCTTGTAGAAGATTGAGAGAAGATAATAAAAAAGAGAAGATTTGGTGGACGTATCCCCACACTGGGGTGAACCACGTATATCCTATGTTATGGTTTCTTTGTACATTCTGGTTATTGTCTTGTGTATGTAATTTAAGCTTAAGTGCAGTAATGAATGTTTAGATGAATCTAGTATGATAGATTAGTGCTCAAATGATGTGAATACATGCTAGATATGTCCTTTTTCCATGTGTTGAGTGCTTAGATGTGTTAGATCCGATAGAATACTACGTTGTATAGTAATTAGGGTTTGGATATGCGATGTGAATAAGGGTTAATTACTGATGAATGTTAACTGCTAAGTGATTTGTTAAGTGGTATAATCACATATCCGTGTCCCAGCTAGGTTGCAGACATTTGAGTCCTGCAACCACCCCTGTCTCTACCTCGGGTGAGACTTCATCTGCTTCACAGGTGTTTCTGAAAGGGCTGATAGTTAGGGTTTTGTTGGTGCATTGTTGAAACATTGAACCCTGGGTTTGCCCCTGTGCCAAGAAATGGTTATGTTGCTGGAACCTAAAACTGTGATTGTTGGGAATTGAAGAAAAGAAAAAGCTATGTGCATAGATCTGTCCTTTAATGTGAAATATTGACTTGCGGAGATTTGTATTAAGAAGAGAATTTCGATCTGAAGAAAAGAGGTAAAACCTTGAAGATTTGTGATCTGAGAAAGGTAAGATAAGTGAAAAATTTTGTTTCAAAAGAATGAATCTAGGTATGCTTGATAAATTTGTCCTAGTCTGAAAACTAGGGCATAGTTAGAAGAAAGAAGATTTTATATGAATAGATATGATAGAAATAATGAAAGATATGTTAGTCCTATGCATATAAAAAATGTTTGGACTAACAAATGGATGCAGGATCCTGGAAAAATTTTTTTACAGGTTAGTTACTGTGATCCTAGTGCATAGTATAGGAAAGGTTGGGGATCATTTAAGAGAAAGAGAGGATTAACCCTTTGTTATAGTTGCATAAGAACGAGACATCTTGCTAAGGAATGCCTTGGTAGAATACCTAGTTGTCTTTACTGTAAAGCTATGGACCATGAAGTTTTGGATTGTCCCAGAATGACTACTAAAGTTGAAAAGATGAATATGAAATAAGAAAACTATGAGATAGGCCAAGAAACTAAGGATAAGATAGAACCCCAGAAAGAATCAGAGACTGTATTACTACAGATGAAAGAAACCTTGAATGACCACAAAAATATCAACTTATCAGAGGTCTTAAAAGAGAAAGAGTACATAGAAACAAGAATAGGAGACTTCAACATAGACTATGTCATGGATGAGGAAACACAGGTGAATATTATGATAGAAAGAACTTGGGAAATTTTGGGAAGCCTGCTATGGTTCCTTCACTAGGAGGAATATAATTATTTAGAGGAAAGTTGATAACCATATGTGGAAGACTTACCCAAATATCTATGAGTGCTCATGGCACTTTGACAAAAGAAGAATTTGAGATCGTTAATGTTGTTGAAAACAACGCCCCATTTTCTATTTTGCTAGGAAAAACCTGGATTGAGAAAGATCGGATACGAAGGAAACAAGAAGAGGAGGATCTAGAAAAGAAAAAGAAAGAACTAAGAGATTTCATGGCTAGGAGAATAAAGCACTTACTGGAATAACAAGAGAACCAGTCAAAGCTACTAAAGACCGAAGATATGGTTGTTGAAGTTGAAAGGACATAGGAAGAATGGAGACACTTATCTGTACAAGAGAGTAGAGAACCTACCCCAAAAAGAGAAGAAGTATTACCCTTGAACCCTATGAAATATCCTCCCCAATGTGAAGTTATCATGCCAAGAGGAGATCAGAATGATAATCGAAAGAGGAAACTAGTTATTCAAATCACAGGAAAGAAGGCCAGAAAGCTCAGCAAGAAGAAAGATAAGTTAGAAAAATTACAGTAAGCTCCAGAAAGAACTTCACAGAAGGAAGGTTTCCAGAATTTGAACTTCGCCAGAATATCAGTACAACACAGAATGGAACTTCGCCATGGTCGAGGTTTCCCCCATGAAACCTACATCGCAGAAGAAGTCCAAAATGAGTAAGATGAAGATGAAGACTGTGCCCATGATCGATGACTTCGACTTCATTATCGCAGCTGTATCAGATGCCTTGAAATATATTTTGCAGAGAATTGAAGCCAAACAAGAAGCCATGCATGATAGAATTGAGACAGAGCTAAGAGGTGTACAACAAGCCCTTCACTCCAGCCACGCAGTGTCCACTTCGCCCCCACCACTAAAATAACCATAGTTGGGATATGAGCCTGCCCAACTCCACAGAATAGATGATGCGACCAAAGCTCACCTTTGTCGCATGCAAGAAGAAAAAGAATAGGCCACAATGGCCCTGAAGCAAGCACAAGAGGAAATCATAGAGCAATGCCGAGTTGCACAGTAGGAGAAGGAACAAATGATCATGGAGCAGGTCATAATTAAAGAAGCAGTCAACAGAGAACTTTTCTCTGTGACATGCTTAGATAAAATGGAGGAAGACCAAGTGGAGATTCAAGTGGCAAAGCTTGCGGAATCCATTCAACAACTTCAACAGAGAATTTTAGAACTAGAGCTACAAATAGTGTCGAGCACTCCACAGGAAGTGCAAGACCAGAGAGAAGCAACTTCCTGAAGCGCAATTGAAAGGATCAAAGAGTTATTCATGGAATGTAAACAACTAAGCATTCATAGTGCACGGGCTTATAAGCACCTTACCGAGGAACCTGAACTGAAGACACTGGAGTCCCAGCTCTAGGAATCAAAGCAGTAAGCAACAACAGTACAAGCGCATTTGAAACTCCTGTCAACAATTGAGAGAATGAAAAGATCCCAAGAACAATGCACTTCTCAGCAGTAGGTCCATGCCATACAAATCAAATTCATGGAAGTGACTCAGAAGCTCTAGCTAGTCTAGGATGCAGCTTGCCTACTTTTTGAGGATATTGAAGGTCGAGGAGTAGAGATAGAACAAGTAGTCACTTTGGTAGAACAACGCTTAGAAGGACCTATGAACGAGGCAATTATTCAAGAGTTCGCCGAGCAGGAGGCCTTGGCACAACAACAGGTTGAAGCAACTCGATGCTTTTGATGAAGAGTTACCCAGATCAGAGTGACTCAGGATGAGTCACGGGTGAGTGTTGGGGACCTGTTGGCTCTTGACCAAGTTTTGGAGATCCTTGGTCATGTTCGACCTATTTTGAGACTTCGATAGGTTGTTCGAAGGTGGAGCGCAAGTCGAAGAAGAGATCGCGGGATCTCGACCCCTTTTTAGGGTCATTTTTGGGATTAGGGTTTATGTAACGGGTATGGGATGTTTTCCCATGGGTTTACCCATGTTTAGGCCCATTTTGTAATGTATAAATAGATAGCTAGGCGATGTAAGAAGGAGGAGAAAGAAGGTGATAAGTGTGAATAGTTGTGGATGCTTCATGCATACTATGTGTTAAGACTTGTAGAGCTAAGTGCAAGTGATTGTAGGAATATTATGTGCAGACTGTGTAAGAAGGCTTTGTGTTGTGACCTAAATTAGGGAAGGAGGATTTGGAAAGGTGCACACATATCTCCTATTCTATGCGGAGTGGGTTTTGAGGCTTTGTGCATAGTGTATGTTGAGACTTGTAGAACTAAGTGAAAGTGATTGTAAGAAGGCTTTGTGCTTAAAACTAGATCAGGGAAGGAGGATCTAGCGAGGTGCGTGAATATCTCATGTCCTATGCGGAGTGGGTTCTGGTGGCTCTATGCTTGTATAAGATTGAGAGAATATAATAAATAAGAGAAGAGTTAGTGGATGTAGCCCCACACTAGGGTGAACCACGTATATCCTGTATTATGGTTGCTTTGTGCATTCTGGTTATTGTCTTGTGTATGTAATTTAAGATTAAGTGTAATAATGAATGTTTAGATGAATCTAGTATGATAGATTAGTGATCAAATGATGTGAATAAATGATAGATTTTTCCATTTTCCATGTGCTCAGTGCTTCGATGTGTTAGATATGGTAGAATACTGCATTGTTCTATAATTAGGGTTTGGATCTGCGATGTGAATAAGGGTTAATTACTGATGAATGTTAACTGCTAAGTGCTTTGTTAACTAGTATAATCACAGTTCTGTGTCCCAGCTAGGTTGCACAAATTTGAGTCCTACAACCACCCCTACCTCTACCTTGCGTGAGACTTCATCATCTTTGAAGGTGTTTCCAAAAGGGTTGGTATTTAGGGTTTTTTTGGTGCGTTGTTGAAGCGTTGAACCCTGGGTCTACCATTGTGCCAACAAGATGATAACTTTGAATTCTTAAAGCTTAGACTCAAGTAATCAAAATAAAACATGTCACTGATATTCTTGTGGAATTTGACTTTGTCTGGAGAATTGATGTTGTCATACTTTATCCTGATCTCATATACTTTGTCTTCATCTGCAACTACTATATTAAAGGTCCTCTTCTCAATATCCCTTACTGTAAAACTGCTATATTAAAGGTCGTCTTCTCAATATCCCTTACTGTAAAACTGCTATATTAAAGGTCCTCTTCTCAATATCCCTTACTGTAAAACTGCTATATTAAAGGTCCTCTTCTCAATATCCCTTACTGTAAAAAGAGAGTATTTGTGCTGAGAAATATTTTCCACTTTAAGGACTAAATCCCTCATCTCACCCATAGCCATGTTTCATTTCTCAGCATATTGTTTTGCCAAATCTTGTTTTGATTGGTAAGCTTCCCCAGATGTCTTATCAAAGATGTGTTTTTTGTTGCTAAAGGTTATTGAGATGCCTTCACTTTGGAGCTTGCTTCCCTTTTCAATATCTATAATGTTGATTAAGGTTGGTTGTCATTGATGTCAACCCTTGAAGAAAGAACCGTAGCACAAAGGTTTGGTTAATGGACCCAATAGTGTTTGATGTAAATATGACTCATTATTTTTTTGTCATGGTTGATAAGAAGTAAATATGTATGAACTCCAAAGTGGTCCCCTTATGGTGAAAGCTCTCACGGGAAGATGCTTTGTGGAGTAAGAGAACCCATGCTTAATTGTGGAATAATGAGATGAAGGAAAGTGAATTTGTTA
>JZKD02S0856074.1:41496-61142 GCA_000966675.3 Picea glauca
TGTTTATTTATTACTGCTCATTATTGGATAATAATTCTACATTGATATAACATTTGAAGAAAAAGGATTATAATTACGTTATTACTAATTCACCGCCCCTCTCAGTAATCCAACATACAGTGCTAGTACCACTCTCCACCATATCCATATTCACTTGTTCTTTAGGCTCTTCCTCCTCTAAATCTACTATATGTGGGGATTGTGTAATCTTCATCTTCTTAGGGGCAGTCTGTTGATCACTAGTGCCCATGGCCTATGAACTGCTTCTCTTGGATATGAATTGATGTGGATCATATATTCTACCCTGTAGCTATGGAAAACCAAAATATTTGAGCTTTACTTGAATCTGAGATAAGCATGATATATTTTTGACAATGAAGGGTCCAATGATAAAAGGGAATTTGAGGTTGGAGGCTTTGTGCAATTTCAGGAAATGCTTTGTCTCAGATATGATTCTTTTCCTGATGAATTCAAGGGAAAAGTTTCTGGGGGTCAGAAAAATAGGCAACAGGTAAGGGGATTCATGACAACCATAAACCCGAATTACTGTTGAATGCATGAATAGTACCTATTCCTCCACTCTATTTTCTGGATTTGGCTACAGATAGCTCCTCATATCATCCAAAACTCTGGGTAGGTTGGTGCTGAAAATCAAATTGTAAGACCTGGACATGACTTTGTTGATGAATATGAGCAATGTGACCCTTTTACACTCAGCTAATATAAATGATGCTTCAGGGAATTCTCTCTTATTTGTTTGCAGGAATATCTTCAGCAAATAGGTGTAATATCTAAAATTCCTTAGAGAACAAAAGTTCACTAGCTTTTTATGAATGTTATCATCTATGAATTAATCAAAGATGATGTGGACTGACAAACCAGACTCTTACTGAAAAAATGTCAACAGGAAACCCAACATGAATTTTGTTGGCATTGGAAGTCACCCCTGGATTATAGCAAAGGTAAGCCCAATACCCATCAGTTATTTATGTCACAGGTTGGATGTTGGTTTCAATGTGGATAGTCGATGGCCAAAAATCAACAACATGAAATATGTTCAACACAGAACTAGACAGCAAATGCATAGGGAAGTGAGGGCCACATTAACTTCAATCAGGAAATCGAGTTAACGAGAGAGAAGAGGGAAGACTTAAGAGAAGGGTGTAGGAAACTGTTGTAGGCATCAGGATTTCCAGCATCTCATAGAAGAAAACCCAAGCTCAAGAGCATTCTTGAGCTCAAAATTCAGACACTGAAATATGTCTGCAAGGGACACATTCACAACTATAGTATGATAAAACCTCCATCCTCTTATTGCTACAACAGCTCGAATGGATCCTCCATGCCCTAGCCATTCAATGTTAGAAGGAAACAGATGCACATCAAAATGAATAAAAATGACCATGATACCACTGTAATCAAACCTCCATTACAACAGTATGACTATCCTCGACTGTATCCTCTATGCTCGAGAGTTTTAAATATCTTTTATAGACAAAATTGAAAGAGGGAAGATGAATTCTATTAACATGGAAGTATCAAGTGATTACATAACTAGAGAACAACTCTGGTTGAACCAAATTACAGGTTGGGAGCTCTACTCAAACAAATACCATAACCCAAAATGGAAAAAATGCCTACATATACTCAAAACTAGCTTCGACTGCTAAAGATGCGATCATGTCATGCGTTTAAGGCTTTGTGTTGGAAAACTTCTCTGTTAGGTAGTGCATGTAGATGTTGGTCAGACTGCCCATGCAGTATTCTGTCAGACACGATCTCTGTCAAACAAAATTGACAGTCTACTTCTGCAATTTGTTCCCTACTGGCCTTCTATTTAAGGAAGGAGACAATGTCTCACCCACCTTCCGTATTTACATTAACTGCTACATCGATATCTGAGAGGCCCGAGTCAACTCTGCACCTGAAGGACATGGTCATTTTCCCTTGGTTGTTTGCTGCTTCGTTGGACTGCTACAAGGGTACCCAGTTGGTGGACGTGGTTAGAGATGACGGGGCAGGGGAGGTTGGCACGATCAGCATGGAATCAACATACGAGGGATGACCAGGTGGACAGACGTGATAGAGGAAAGGTGAGAGCGGAAGAAAATGTCTGTGCTGAGGTATGTTAGGACAAAGGTGAAGTGGCATGGGACCATGATGTGGAGGCATAATAGAGACTGCGGTAGTAAGCGCAGTGGAGACAACCTACCTAGATGGAGGTGAGATGGACTAGGAGGGGAGAACACATGGAAGGAGATGGTAGGTGGAAGTGAAGAGGGATATGACATGGAGGTGAGTGGAGGATAGGTGTGCTGCAATGAAAGGATGAGGGGGAGTGGGAGATGTGATAGACGAAGGAGAGAGATGGAGTGAGGGATAGATGACAACGGGAGGATGGAGTGGTAAGCGGGAGTGGTAAGTGGTCTACTCGGGGGGGGAGTGGTAAGTGGGAAAGGTCAGGAGGGGGAGGGTGTGTCTAAGTTTATGCAGATCCACCATGTTAGTGGGGGTATCGCACTCAGAAACCACCAACTCGGACTCCCCCCCACCTTGTTAAAGGTAGAATGTCGGGGGGGTCTGATATGGATCATGCGCTGTAGATCTGAGCATGCGGATCTCAATCACCCATATCTACGTGCCCCTTGACACAATGCGCCTGGACACAAAAATTAGGATAAATGATAAAAAGTGGGTTTTTAGCCCCCTACTTCACATTTGGTCAACCAATGGCCAACTCCTAAGGAAAAAACATCCCCTTGCAAGAATATGTGCTAACATTAGGCTCCATGGGGGATAGAGTCCTCCCTACGAGGCTCTAAGATCTTCAGTAGTTCCAGTCACCTTCTGCATTGGGCTATGGAGTCAATCTCCAAAATGTTCTACTGAGGAATACATGCGGCTAAGTAAAAATGAGAAATAAACACACAAGGGCTCCAATAGGAGCTTATTTATGTACAGTCCTAAACTAATTGATTTTTACACAGTTCTAGCTAAAAGAAAATTTCCACCATAACCAATCAAGTAACTTCCTGAATGGAAGCTGCTCTACTCTGTCGGTGATCACTAGTAGATGATGCAATCGTGATAGCAGAACGATTACACCCTTCATCTCCTCTTCAAAGTATGAAGTTGAGATGAAATAGGGCAGCTCTAAGGCCTGAAGGAAATGGCACTCCATGTACTCACTGACAGGCTCATAGAATGAGTGGCAGATCTTGGAAAATTTGTAACAGGCAGCCTGACCTGCTCCACAGCTGCTCACACGTGGTTGAATATCATTGGTAGACATATGCGGATGGGAATCTGATACAGGATAATTGTCCTCAATGTTGAAATTACTAATACAACTGAGAGGGGGGGTTGAATCAGTTGTTACTATGCTTAAACAATTTTAAGTCTGTTAATACATTCTTAATCTTTCTTCAAGTGATCATCAACATACAACATATGGACAATAAAAATAATGAGCATCAATCACACATACGATATACACAGAGACAAATTTTCATGAGGAAACCCATAAAGGGAGAAAACCTCTTCTTCTTCGAAATGATAGGTAGTCTTTTAAGTTCTGTACATCATGTATAATTGAGCACCAACTCAATGTGAGGCTGCTACCTCTGTTTTAGAAGCTTCGACTTGTTTGAGATCACCGACTCTCTTGTTTCTCTAGCACCCACTAGAAGGAAGCCCCAACTCCCCTAATGTTCCATCACCAACTTCCAGTTACACAGGCTCCAACCTGTATAATAGAGAACACTTGTTCTCCCTTGCACCACCATGACACCTTGGTTTCTCTGGCTGCAACCAGATGGAAGCTACAACTCCCTGTGTTCAAGCTTCCACTTGAACCTCTGAGGACAACAATCCTCCCTAGCACCTCCCAGCCACCCTGGAATATAAATGAATGATTAAACAACCAACTACACAGATAAATCGATTCTTACCACTTCTATGTTATGTAAATATGGTCTTCTTCTAATTGTTCTACAATTCCTTTGTTTGTTTTGCAATTCTTATCTTCTTCAACTTGTTCTGCCATTCTAATCTGCTTCAACTTGTTCTGCCATTCTTCTCTACTTCAACTTGATCTTCCATTCTTCTCTGCTTCAAGTCTATTCCTCAGCTGTTACTCTTCTCTGAGTTTTATCTCACACTGCGCATATTTTCAGTATCACATTGTGCATCCTATGATTTTCCCTTTCTTACAGTTTAATTCATTTTTTGTCCAGAACGACCAACCACGCACAATATGTATCTTTTTATTTTATACACCACTCCCACAGCAGTTACACTTCGAATCTTCTCTGAGGCAAAAGAAAAACCATCTAAGAAATTGAAATTCCAACCGACCAGGAATCATGAATCAGTTTTGCTAACTGATTCGTAACTGATGAATTAACTGTGAGAGAGAACAGTAGCCCTCCGATCATATTTCAAACTCACTTGAACCGTTGGATTAAGAATAAAGACTCTTGTGCATGTTTCGCCATTTCGTAATTTGGCATTTCGGGATCCCTGTGGTGAAGCTTAGCACCTCTAGCTTCTTCCTCCATCTTCCATCGATGTGCCCAATGGATGTGACCACACACTTATGCATAAAGCGCTTTCGCAATTTCGCATTTTGTGAATCTAGAGATGAGACATCTCGACTCTCCAAGTCGCGATCCCTGAAACCCCAAAATGGAGCTTATCTGAACTGACTCCTTCCCTTCTCATGGCCACCGACGGTGACCATATTCTGTGCCAAAAAGGCACTTCATATTTCACGAGTTTCCACACCATGCTCTGTTGACTCTAAGTCAGCGAAATTCCAATCACTTGCCAGTTGTCCTATGATTTGACGGTTTAGATCTGATCTTGATTCAACAGCTCAGATCATATCAAGATTTACCATATCGCGATTTCGAGGTTCTTGTGGTTATGTTTCTTGCCTCTCCAAGTTGTGATTCACGAAACTCTGAAATGCAGTCGAATCAACGGTCCAGATCACACCTTGATCTGACGGTTGCGATTAAATCATGATTTCTCATATCGCGATTTCGGCATTCCTATGGTATTGTTTCTTGCCTCTCCAAGTTGCGATTCACGAAACTCCGAGATGGAGCTAAGATCAATGATCCATGATCTCGATGAATCTACAGTCCAGATCTCATCGTGAATTCACATCTCGCGATTCCTTCGATGAAGGTTCTTGTCACTCCAAGTCGTGATAGGAGAAACTCCGAAATGGAACTTAGATCAACGGTCCATGTCTTTTGGTGTATTGACGGTCAGGATCTTTTCGTGATTTTGCAAGTCTTCATTGTGTCTGCATCGGGATTTCGATATTTCACGAACTCGCTTCACCTTGCACTTTTAAAGATCGTGCAGATTCTCCTGGATCCTACGATGGTCGATCCTCGCACTCGGATCTAACGCCCGAGATCTATCCTCCATATCTGTGCACTCTTCTTGTCTACATTGAGATATGAGAGTCATCAGGAATTCTGAATTGTTGATCCAATGATCACTATTGTTGTTGATCATGCTAATCTTTGCCATCGCTATTCTTTCCAACAATCCTCTGCACTATCTCTTATGAGCTTATTCGAATCTTCTCTGCAGCGTCTTCTCATAATTCCCATCTATTACATACTTTCTGTACTCATGCCATCTTCGTTGTTGTACTTTCCATCAATGACAAGCATTCGCTTTCTGTTAAAAATTTACCAACAATCTCCCCCTTTGGCCTTGATGGCAACACAAGCACCCACATGCATCCGTGGACTCTTTTTCGGACTCTTTTCTCCCCCTTTGACATCAATGTCAAAGAAGAAACATGCTCCCCCTGAGCTGTTGCAGTACATACTCCCCCTGTCAACTATGAACATCTTGGAAATACACTAGATATTCAGTAAGTAATCCCCCTGACCAGGTGAACAGATTAGACACAAGAACTTATAACCCGCAACTTTTGACGAAGATATCCAAAAGGGGTCGATGTTAATGGTTTAGTAAAGATATCAACAATTTGTTCTGTGGAAGGAATATAATCCAGCCGAACAATTCTGTTTGTAACTTGTTCTCTGAGAAAATGGTACTTTATTGGAATATGCTTAGTCTTGGAATGAAGAACAGGATTCTTGGAGACACTAATGGCACTGGTGTTATCACAATGAATTGGAATGGGATCATTGTAAGTTACCTTCAAATCTGAAAGAGTTTGTATCATCCATAAAATTTGTGTGCAACAAGTAGCAGTGGCAATGTATTCTGCCTCTGCAGTTGATAATGAAATGGATCCTTTCTTTTTACTTAGCCATGCTACTAATGTGATCAAAATCTGGACCAGGGGTCAAAATTTAGCTCAAAAATCAAAGTTCTTGGAATTTCCTCAAAATGAATGATTGCATAGCCCTTATCGTCATGAACCCAATGCAACTCATTTGGGTTCAAACGAACATCATATGAGAGAGATATCATGATCTGTTCGAATCGCCAAACAGGTAAAAAAAAATGTGTTGATTGTACAATCCGTACAGTCCGTATGGATGTTGATGTGCTAGGAGTCCGTACAATGATGTGGCAGTTGATGACATGGCATTCATTGATTGGAAGATTTTGGACGAATCCTGTTGTGACACATGGCATCATTTTGGCAAGTGGTTTGGTGCCATGTGGCCTAGTCGTGGGTTGCCACGTGGCACCCTGTTATTGGTTTGGGTGTTTGGTTAAAAGTTTATGGACTCCACCGGACTTGACCCCGCGACCTCCACATGCATGCAACGACTTGGAAAAGGCCGCCCGATTGGTGCGCCACACAACGTTACTTGTTATATATATGATTTTATATTTATTTAAATTTGATTAAATGTTGAGTTGGGGCACGTTCAGGTTGGGGCTTAGCCCCAGCCCTCGGTTGCACACATATATAAATATGAACCTTTGTTATACGAAGACCGCACGTGTGTTTCCAACAAATAAAAAGCCCCCGATTTTATGTGTATTACCATGTGACCACCATTTAAAACGCACGCGGGGGAATTTGGTTTTTACAAACTGTTAGCCCATGGTTTCAGTTGCTTACCCATATGCCCATGGCTTTGGCGGTTAGGGGTTGGGAATGCCCTAACCGTCCTATAGTTTCACCCATTTTGCGGTTGCACTTGGTGCTAGGTTTTATCACGAGTTTGAGAGCATGTTCTAGGTTGGACGCACAAAGGTGCATTTTGGCGAACCAGAGACAACAAGCTTGAAGGAGGAAAATGGCAGGAGGCCTATCTTCTTCATTTTTTGGCCAAATGAGGTGTCGAAAAAGCCCAGCTATGGGTTTTTGGATGTTATGAATCCATTGGAACTATTTTCAAAGGCATTTGAAGACTTCTTTTGCAGGTTTTTCACGATTGAATTTTCAGAGAGCTCTAGGGAGCTTGAAGCCCTCATTGATGGAGATCATGTTTGATGAGCCCAAGTCTATTTTCTGTGACTGAATAGTCATTTTTGGCTAATTATTATGCTATGAACACATTGGGATAGGTTTTAGATCCATTTGAGGACTTTTATAGGTGTTGTTTATACAAGGAAGCTCAGGGAAGCTTAAGGCCACATGTAGAAGAGGTCATGCCCGAATGAGCCATGATCCGTTTTCAGAGTTCTATTAGTCATTTTTGGGGTTTTTATATATTTTGAACCCAATGGTACAGTCAGTATTTCCATTGGAGTTGAGAAGCATATTGTAAAATAATCTTTGACAAATTAATCCCAAAGAGGCAAGTCCATTGATGGAGGCTCAAGGAGATGTAGCCCAGAGAGGGGTGAACTCCTTTATCATCTTGTTATTGTTGTGAGTTTGATGGTTTATTTGTACTTCTTGAAATAAACAGGTATCCCCTCCAAATTATAAACCCAACATAGTATTCTACCAAATCTAACACATCTAAGCACTTAGCACATGGAAAAAGATCAGATCTACCATTCGTTCACATTACTAAGCACTAAGCATTTATATCAGATGCATCTAGCATATATCATTGCACTAATCATACATCACATCAACAACTATAATGCAAAAAGAAACTGCAAAACAGGATATACACGGTTCACCCCAGAGTGGGGCTATGTCCACCAACTCTTCTCTTCTTTATTATGTTTTGTCAATTTTCTACAAGCACAGAGCCACCAGAACACACTTCAAATAGGATAGGATATCTGTGCACACCTCGCCAGATCCTCCTTCCCCAAGCTAGGTTTAAGCACAGAGACTTCTTACAATCAATTGCACTTATCTCTACAAGTCTCAGCATAAACTATGCACAAAGGCTTAGAACCCACTCTACATAGGACAGGAGATCTGCGCGCACCTCGCCAGAGCCTCCTTTTCCGAGTTAGGTCATAGGACAAAGCCTTCTTACACAGTCTACACATAAGCTTCCTAAGATCAATTTCACTTAGCTCTGCAAGTCTTAACACATAGTATGCATGAAGCATCCACAACTATTCTCACTTATCACACTAGCCTCTTTACACACACAGGTATCCCCTACTTACATCACCTAGATTTCTATTTATACATTAAAAAATGGGCCTAAACATTGTTAAACCCATGGGTCGACATCCCATACCTATTACATAAATGCTAATCCCAAAAACTGCACTAAAAAGGGGCCTAGATCCGGTGATCTCTGCTTCGACTTGCACTCCACCTTCGACCAGCCTGTCGAAGTCCCAAAATAGGTCAAACATGACCAAGGATCTCCAAAACTTGGTTAAGGGCCAACAGGCCCCCAACACTCACATGTGACTCATCCCGAGTCACTCTAGTCTGGGTAACTCTACCTCAAAAGAATCGATCTTGTCTCGAGATGCTTCAACCTATTGTTGCGCCAAGGCCTCCTGCTCGATGAAATCTTGAATAACTTTCTCATTCACAGTTCCTTCTAAGTGTTGTTCTACCGAACTGACTAATTGTTATAGCTCTACTCCTCGGCCTTCAATATCCTCAAATGGTAGGCAAGATGCATCCTGGACTGAATGGATCTTCTGAGTCACTTCCATGACTTTGATTTGTATGGCATGGACCTATTGTTGAGTCATGCATTGTTCTTGGGATCTTTGCATCCTCTCAACTGTTGACAAGAGTTTCAACTATGCTTGCACTATTGTTGCTTGTTGCTTTGCTTCCTAGAGCTGTGACTATAGTGTATTTAGTTCAGGGTCCTCGGTAAGACACTCATAAGTCTGTGCAATGTGATTGCTTAGCTTTTTACATTCCACGACTAATTCTTTGATACTTTCAACTGTGCTCTGGGAAGTTTCTTCTCTCAGGTCTTGCACTTCCTGTGGAGTGCTTGGCACTATTTTTATCTCTAGTTCTACAATTCTATGTTGAAGCTACTAAATGTCTTCCATGAGCTTCGCCACTTGACTCTCCACCGGGTCTTCCTCTATTTTCTCTAAGCTCGTCATAGAGCGAAGTACTCTATTGAAGCTATTCTTTCTCTTGCTGCACAACTCAGTGTTGCTCTATGATTTCCTATTGTTCTTGCTTCAGGGCCACTGTGGCCTGTTCTTTTTCTTCCTGCACGCGACAAAGGCGAGCTTTGGTCACATCAACTATTCTGCGAAGTTGAGGAGGCTCATCCCCCAACTTTGGCTCTTCTGGTGGTGGGGGCGCAGTGGACACTGCGCGGCTAGAGTGAAGGGCTTGTTGTACACCTCTTAGCTCTGTCTCAATTCTATCATACATGGATTCTTGTTTGGCTTCAGTTCTTTGCAAAATATCGTTCAAGGCATCTGATACAACTATGATAATGAAGTCAAATTCATCGATGGTAAGCACAGTCTACAACTTCATATTTATCGCTTTGGACTTCTTCTGCGATGTAGGTTTCATGGGTGAAACATTTCTTTTCTTGGATGTATCTACTTCTTCAAGGGGGTTCCTAGGTGGTGTTACTTCTCCTTGCTTAGGCTTGTTTTCTTCCCCTTATTTTTATTATTCTTCGTCTCCTCCTCCGCTAGGTGAATCTGATGCAGTCTCTGATGTGTTGTGTGTTTCTTGTACATCTTCCTTATTTTTCTTCCTGCTACTGCTGGGATTATCATACTCTTCGCGAGTAACCACCGGACATCCAATAAGGTTGGGGTAGGAAAGTTCTACCTATTCGACTGGTATAAGGAACTCTTTGTGCCATTCCTTACTGATTTCTTCCAGATCCTCCTATGTGATCTTGTAGTAGGATTGAAGCTCTTCTTTACTTTCGTCTGCGCGCGCAATAATATAAATAAAATGCCTATCTACGTGGAACTTCATAAGGGGCCTGAACCCGTCCAGGGTGTTCGTCGTCATATGAGGGAAAGAATCAATAGCCCTATTTAGTTGCAAGTAGTAGGTATGGAATACTGCGTTTGACTTCCATTGTTTCCCCATATCTCTCGAATACCAGAGCATGGTGAACTTCACATCTAGTGGCTCGAATGGCTCAATGTCATGGAAGATCGCACCTTCCAGCATATCCCAAGCAGTGAATGTGATGAGGATCAATATCTAGCTAAAATGGAACTCATAGCCCTGATCCTAAGCTTCATGACAATCCATTTCTAACCGATTGACTAGGTAACTGGCCCAGTTCATTTGTATTCCTTCCACGCATTTTCCTGTGAGGTCAACGACAAACCCTATGACCTGTGTGGGTATATTCTTTCTTACTATCTTACCAGTAATCAACTAGCAAGCAAGGCATACTATGCCATTATGAATGGAGGCTACCTTGTAGCCTCGTGTCCCTTTCTCTACATTGTCGTAGGTGTCTTTGATCTTCTGTGCCAGGGCGCAGTTTGCAACCTTCCCTGGATAAAAGTCTTGCGGGTCTGGTCCTTGCATGCTCAATCTAGTGATCCTATGGATCAACACCAGATTGACGGTGATGCATCTTTCTAACCATAGATACCCACCATGGAAGCATTAAAACAGGATCTTAACGCACGCATTAACCTCCAGGTGCCTTCCAAAATGTGGTATCTTCATCACGTTCAAGACAGTGGACCTCAGGATGTTCATAGTCCACGACTGGGGGATGATCATCCACTTCTTCCCCTTGGTCTTGGTCAAATATTTGTGAGGTGCGAGCATTCCAAAGCTCTTGCGATCTCCTAGGTTATAGTCAGTGATCTTCAAGGTTGGAATCCTCTCCAATTGTGGTATGACTGCTTGTATTCCCTTCAGAAGGTACGCAACGATGAATGTGTAGTCGAAGTCCCTCGGGACACTGTCATGACTCACCACACCAGCCAAGGGTGGGATGTAGTCAGGTAGGATGGATGGAATTAGCTTCGCATTCGCCAAGTCATCACGATTCTTGGTTCTTTTCTTGGTCACAGCTCAGGATGTTCCAGGTCCATGAGAAGTCGATGAGGAGGCTTGCACTCCTTGTGTCGATGAGGCTTGGATGCCTATGGAAATATCCTTCTTGGCCATGAGGTCTATTAGAATCTCTTCAACATATTTTTCTACTGCACTAACTTCATCCGACATGCACACTCGAGATCTGATATCTCAGGTCGGTGAACAATACTCAATGTAACAGAATGGATGGCAAGGTCTCAATGATCACTATGTGAAATCAACTAGTTCTTTGCGGGCATGGATAATCACAATTGGAAAAAGTGTTCTTGGTGCAATGATCAATGAGATAAATAGATAACACCGTAATGGTTTATTTCAATGGGTCTCAAATCCATATTCAATGCAATTCCTTCTATTATGGCGTGGTCCCAATTGTCCAATGGTGAACTTTCAGGCCATAACTGCTTTCCTAACCATTCGAGAGCATCGATCGAATGGTCATAATGCCTCCAATGGTAATATTTTTCTACCATTGTGAAGTGTTATTTTGTGTTGTAATGATATTTTGGCAAAGTTCAAATTTTGGAAACCTTCCTTCTAGGAAGTTCTTTCTAGAGCTTCTTGTAATTTTTCTAACTTAGCTTTCTTCTTGCTGAGCTTTCTGGCCTTCTTTCCTATGATCTGAATCACCAGTTTCCTCTTTCCATTATCAATATTATCTCCTCTTGGCATGATAACTTCACACTGGGGAGGATATTTCATAGGGTTCAAGGGTAATACTTCTTCTCTTTCTGGGGCAGGTGTTCTACTCTCTTGTACAGAAAGGTGTCTCCAGTCTTCCTGTGTCCTTTCATCTTTGGCATCCATATCTTCGGTCTTTAGTAGCTTTGAATGGTTTTATTTTTCTTCTAGTAACTGTGTTATTCTCCTAGCCATGAAATCTCTTAGTTCTTACTTTTTATGTTCTATATCCTCCTCTTCTTGTTTCCTTCGTATCTGATCTTTCTTAATCCAGGTTTTTCCTAGAAAAATAGCAAATGGGGTGTTGTTCTCAACAAACTTAACGATCGCAAATTCTTCTTCTGTCGAAGTGCCATGAGCACTCATATATATCTGGTTTAGTCTTCCATTTAGGGTTGTCATCTTTCCTCTAAATAATCCTATTCCCCCTAGTGAAGGAACCATAGCAGGCTTTCCTGAAATTTCCCAAGTTCTTTCTGTCATGATATTCACCTGTGTTTCCTCATCCAAGACACAGTCTATGTCGAAGTCTCCTATTCTTGTTTCTATGTACTCTTCCTCTTTTAAGGCCTTTGATAAGTTGATATTTCTGTGGTCATTCAAGGTTTCTTTCTTCTGTAGTAATATAGTCTCTAATTCTTTCTGGGGTTCTATCTTATCCTTAGTTTCTTGTCCTGTCTCATAGTTTTCTTGTTTCATATTCATATTTTCAAGTTTATAAATCATTCTAGGACAATCCAAAACTTCATGGTCCATAGATTTATAGCAAAGACAACTAGGTCTTCTACCAGGGAATTCCTTACCAAGATGTCTTGGGCTTCTGCAACTGTAAATAATGGTAATCCTCTCTTTCTCTTAAATAATCCCTAATATTTCCTGTAATACGCATTGGGATCACAGTAACTAAGCTGCAAAAAATTATTTCTATGATCTTGCATCCATTTGTTAGTCCAAACATTTTTTCTGTGCATAGGAATAACATATCTTTCATTATTTCTATTAGACCTATTCAAATCAAATCTTCTTTCTTCTAACTGTGCCCTAGTTTTCAGACTAGAACAAAATTTATCAAACATATTGTTGAATCTCCATTTTGACACTTCTAATTCCCTATATTAACTTCTATCTTAACCTATTTTACATATTCCATGTGTATCTAATTGACTATTTCCTCCATAATACACTCAATGACCTTGTTCACATGCATAAGAGATAACTTATGATTAAAGCCTGATTTGTTTAGTTTTATTGAGTTAATTCAATTAAATTTTTGATTATGTATGATCCTAATCACTTTGACTCTTAAGCAGCATGATTTGGTACCAATTCTATTCCGGTAACAAGGCTCCACCTATTTCGGTACCAGCCTATGCTAATCCGGTACTAGAAATAATTCAAAATTTTGGAAAGCTTCTAGAGGAAAATCGGGCACATGGATTTTGTTCAGAATGATGTTTTCATGAGGAAACGCGAGTCAAAATTCACCCATATTGCACGTGTGGACCTCTAGCTCAGGGGGAATGATTCTACCAAAATTATAAAAAAACTCAAACTGGCAACTTGCGCCTCGATTTTCGTGCATATGGTATCAGATCTAGAAATTCTAAAACATGGGTTTTGTCCAGAATATGATAAATTGAGTTATAGTGGGTCCATTTTTCAAAATTAGAATTGTTTTGGGAGATATGGGTGGGGGAATAACTCGAATCTGCCCAAATTGTTAAAAAACACAGATTTTTGGGATTTCTCCTAAAATTGTAAAAATTGTTTTCTTAGTTTTGGGATTCAGTTTCATCCATTCCTCCATGGATTTTGTGTAAAAATAAGACCTCATAGGTCTGAGTATAAAGGAATTATCATGATGTAAGAATGGTTCTTAAAGGAGAATTGTTATGATGTAGAATTGATTCATGAAAAGACTCTTTTTGTAAACCTGCTTGTTGGAGATTAATGCAAGATTGAATTTAGTGATTTTGTCTCTCTTAGAAGTTAACATCTAGTGATATAAAATCTTCCATGTTGGCATCGACAAGGGCCACCGATCCATCTTGGTAATCTTATTGTAAATTGTTAGTGTAGATTTTCATTTCATGTATTTGTTATTTTGATTTCATGATATTTTGTTTGGTTTCACTATTCGAATTTGTTGCAAAGTGTGGTATTGTAGGAACAGTTGGATCTCCATATTTCACCATACATGAGATTTAATGGAGCATCCCACTTGTTAGTTTAGTTTCTCCAGGAGATAGATCTTAAGTTCATCTTTTCATTTCATGAGCCTCTAATGAATAGATTTGTCACCTAAGAAAGAACATTTCGATTCACTGTTTGCTTTAGAAGTTTTGTTATTATTTTCCCTTCTAAGTTTGGAGTTGTATTGTTGAAGTGTGCCTAGATTTGATTGCTAGTTGTTGTTAAGAGTAGAAGCTGCAGATAACTAATTCAAAGTCCATCTTTCCACTTCATGAGCTTGTAAATGGGCAAGGCATTATCTGTGCAAAATCTTTTGAGTGCATGATTGCAAGTTTTGCTTTCTAATTTCTGAATTGTGTGAAGAGTGTTATCTTTGAAAACAGAGTGTTTTGTTATTGTTGGTTTTCTTATATAAACTATACTAAACAGACATAGGAACCTATCTGTTATCGGCACATATAGTGCGTCAACCCTTTTGATTACGAATCCCGGTTGATAATTTATGTTTGGTAATATATTATGCAAATAATTGCACCAACACATGCCTAGATTCATTCTTTTGAAACAAAAATTTTCACTTATATTACCTTTCTCAGAGAACAAAGCTTCAAGTTCTTACCTCTTTTCTTCATATCGGGCTTCTCTTCTTACCACAGAGCTTCACAAGTCAATATTGTGCATTAAATCACAGATCTATGCACAGCGATTTCTTTTCTTCAGCTCCCAACATTCACAGTTTTGAGTCTCGACAACGAAACCATTTGTTGGAATAGGCGAAAAACCAGGTTTCAATGATTCAACATTGCACAGAAAAAACCCTAAATACAAGCCCGTTTGGCAACACCTGTGAAGCAGATGAATTCTCACCCGAGGTAGAGCCAGGGGTTGTTGCAGGACTCAAATTTCTGCAACCTAGTTGGGACACGGATCTGTGATTATACCACTTAACAAAGCACTTAGAAGTTAACATTCATCAGTATTTAACCCTTATTCACATCGCAGATACAAACCCTAATTACATAAAAAAAACAGTATTCTACCAAATCTAACACATCTAAGCACTTACCACATGGAAAAATATCATATCTAGCATTCGTTCACATTACTAAGTACTAAGAATTTATATCAGATGCATATAACATATATCATTGCACTAATCATACATCACATCAACAACTATAATGCACATAGAAACCACAATAGAGGATATATGTGGTTCACCCTAGTGTGGGGCTACGTCCACCAACTCTTCGTTTCTTTATTATCTTCTGTCAATCTTGTACAAACACGGAGCCACCGGAACCCACTCCGCATAGGACAAGAGAATTGTGCACACCTCACCAGATCCTCCTTCCCCGAGCTAGTTTTAAGCACAAAGCCTTCTTACAATCACTTGGACTTAGCTCTGCAAGTCTCAACATACACTATGCACAAAGCCTCAAAACCCACTCTACATAGGACAGGAGATCTACGTGCACCTCACCAGATCCTCCTTCCCTAAGTTAGGTCACAACACAAAGCCTTCTTACATAGTCTGGACATAAGCTTCCTACGATCACTTGCACTTAGCTCTGTAAGTCTTAACACAAAGTATGCATGAAGCATCCACAACTATTTTCACTTAGCACACTGGCCTCTTTACACACACAGGTCTCCACTACTTACATCACCTATGTTTCTATTTATACATTACAAAATGGGCCTAAACATGGGTAAACCCATGGGTCGACATCCCATACTCGTTACATAAACCCTAATCCCAAAAACTGCCCTAAAAAGGGGTCGAGATCCCGCAATCTCTGCTTTGACTTGTGCTCCACCTTCAACCAGCCTGTCGAAGTCCCAAAATAGGTCAAACATGACCAAGGATCTCCAAAACTTTGTCAAGGGCCAACACCTACCCATGTCACGAGGTCTCCACACCTGGAAATGTCACCACTCGACACGTGGGCCCCCATGTTCTCTTCGTCGTGATACATGCGTCCCCATGATTGAGTGGTCAAGAGGGATCCTAAAAAATCCTTAGATCCATGGTCCACATTACTTCGCATCTCCGACCTTCGGGGCAGTTTGACACTACGATGTCCTTTTTCTCCGGAAGCAGTCAACGTCAGGATGACTTCATAGTAGATTCGATGACTAGGAGAGAACTTGAAGGATCCCCAAATCAATGGTCCTAGTCACTTCACGACTCCGACCTTTGGTATTTTGGCTTCACTTCCACTCCATTTTCCCAAAGCATGAATTTTGTTCAAAGCCATGTGTGGGTCCCTCCTCCTAAATGATCAGAATTTGGGCAAGGCTTCGAACGATCTTCCCCAAATCTATGGATCTCCTTCATTTCATAACTTCAGCATTTGGGGAGTTTGATGCTATAGCATCTCCATTCTCCCAAAGTGGAACTTCATCGTAGTCATCTCGGTGTAGATCCAAATGCTGAGGGGAACCTCCAAACATTTATGATTGGCGGCTCACACTACTTCGCCATGGGTAGTTGGAACCCAGTTTAGACTGTAAGATAGGTTCACATAACCACTAGGGAAATTGTCCATTGTCGTTCAACTTGCTGATAACCGAATCTCTCAGTTACCTTCGGCCAATTTAAGGCTAGTAAGGTTTGCAATACTCTGAAGTCCCAGACTTCTGGAGTTCCGAAGCCAAGAGGACTTAGCTCCCTTAGGCTTAGTCTAAGTTTCTTGGGTGTTGGTCATATAGGTCCTCCCAAACGGATCTCGTCCACTTGTATTCCAAACGAAAAGGTATTCCCCTTTCAAGGCTTGAACCTCGCTATTCTCCTTGAGATTTATCATGAAATGGTTAAGGACTTGGGCATGAAATCTCAGTCGCACAACAAGGAGTCTGAGAAAGATATCCTCTTCAAACAGGTAGGGTCATATTGAGACGATATCTCCTATCTCATGTTTCCTATAGGCTTATGTCCCCAGATGCCTCCAGGGATAATTTAGGGCATACATATTATCAATCATAAGACTAAGTTCACAAGGAGATAAATGCATACTCATATCATATTCATTCCACACATAAACCATTTATAGATACATATATAAACTCATGCATTCATTTATTATTTTAGTTCATTACACAAAGTATGAAAACACTTATCATAACTAGAAGACGTGATGCAAATGATAAAAAGGGGTGCTCTTTTCCACCCAACCATAGGCTCAATCACTCCTAACAGATTTACCAATGGCCACCCATGAGTTGGAGCACGATGCTTTGAGATTGAATATTTTCTTTCAGCTCAGTAACAACTAGGGATGGAGGTTACTCTCCTCCTCCCGCAGGATCTTTTCAATGGATTTCCTCGATACCAGGAAAGGAGGTAGGCCTGAGTACTTTCTTAGTCACTCACCAGCCTCGTTTATCATCTTGTATCATAATCCTACTAGCCACTTCCTGCGATCAGAACATACTCTTTCCCAATTCCTCTTCGAACCCGAGATCTCCCTCTCTCGTCTCTTCCCTCTTCGCAGGTCTTCCTATTCCCACCATGCCTTCCTTAGAAATGATTATGTGTGGCCCAAATTCCTAGTCCGTGGTTAGGTCTGAAAGCCTTACAGATGGGCACTCTTCCCCATCCCCTCATTAACTCTTGAGGAGATCTTCCCACCTAGCAACTTGAATGTAATTCATTCCTGGGTCAGAGGGTTGTTTTGATCCTAAGCAATTAAATCTAGCAAAGTACTGGTTTGGTGGAGGTTAATGCAACCATTCCTGGTCCCCATCATCATCTATTTCATAGAATCCATGGTCTCTCTTGGAAAACCCCTCCCTTTCAACAGTGATGCAACACTTATCCATTCTCTATTAATCACAGAAATTTACATTCATTGACCTTTTATACAAAGGTTCATCAAATCAAACATTTAGACATATCAATTTTTCCATAGTCTCTTGGCCAAATATAGTTATATTTACAAACTGGGGGAAATAGGGATGTTACACTTAACCTAGTTTTGATGGTCTCAAAATCAACTGAGTCATGAGACGCTCGCTTCACTTCTTCGAATGCTCTAGAAATGGAAACTTGTGTGAAAAATGGAAGTGTTCGAAGTTATTTTCATGATTTAAACAGAGATGAACTTGCCTTGTCACATCAGCTATTCAATTTAGGATATGAGTGTGGTTCTACAAAATCTTCCCCCATATCTTCATTATGTTTAAAATTAAATTTGATCGTAGGTCTACAGGGTGGGCGCGAGTTATACTGTGGCTTATTGGTGATTTCAAATTCTCGTTGTTCAATCAGTGCACAAGGTAACAATATATGTGGGGAGAAACATTAACTGACCAATTAAATTATAGAATCCAATCGTATCTTATGTTGAAAACATCCCATCATTTCGCTAATCTAAATAGTGGATCGGGAGCCGGGGCTTCTCTTTAAACATTGTTCATTGATATCTTCGAGAAACAAATCTGACATTGATCCATCTTTCCATACAGAGATGATGTGGAAAATTTGACTCGGAAGTATGAATAGGACATAGGGAACCTTAAGGTGAATCGGGACGAAACTAGACTGTATGAAATCCTTATGTGGCAAAGACACGTGGCACTTGAAACCGACATCTTCGTTTAATTTTGTTATTCAGAATCGGGAACTTTTTCTTAGCTAATCATTTTAACAATAGATCGTACCATGTTGATGTTGAAAAGGTATCAAGGATCAGTGATGAACTTAACCAAGTGCTCCCAGATTAACCCCCTCAAAAATTGTCGATGTCGAAAGTGTGTTAGGGGTTAGCGATCGGTGATGTTTCTATGCGGAAATTTCAATGATTTGACCCTTAAAGATTTCACCGACCCCAAAAAAATGCATCTATCATTGGCTATCAGGGTTTATCATGGCTGATGTCAACATTTATTCCTCTCGTATTTCATCAATGTTGATGAGAATTGACTATCTCCTGAATCTTCGTGGCGAATAACTAACATAACTTACTCCACCTTTTTCTGTTGTCGATGGTGCATCAACAATCGGCAATTATTGTTACTATGTGGTCATTTTTGTTAGAAAAATAGGACCGCGGACCAATAAAATAAAACAAATGTAGAAACAAAACACAGAAGACACACAATACAAGAGAGACACAGATTTACATGGTTCACCGAGTGTGGGCTACGTCCACCAGAGAAATTGCCAGGTCCTTCCTTTATTATTATCCAGCAAATGAAGGGATACAACCTACAAAAAAACCCACTGTAACAGTCTCCTCTCTCAGAATACAATATTCACCATCCACCATAGCCGCGATACATTTCCCTCATAAAAGAGGGTTTCCTTCTAGGGAAAAAAACCCTAACATAATCTCTACCGTTAGATCTGCGACCTTATAATGAATGGTCCAGATTTACA
>JZKD02S0856074.1:73901-99614 GCA_000966675.3 Picea glauca
TGTACTACTATGAATAGACACAGGTGTGTTCTATCCTTGTTCTAATTGCCTTGAAGACTATTAGCAGTTTATTGGAGATGATGATCATTCAGATGAATGATGAATAGAGATTTTCTAGATGAAAAACAGTTCAGAGATTTTACTCCTCTTGTATCACTCTATGGTGAGAGTGACTTATCGATCATCATATTACTCAGATGAAGTATGGTTTCAAGAGATGATGCAGCTGATAGTGATGGTGATTCTCATGATCTAGTCATGAAGTAGTCTAGATGACTAGATTGATGCTACCGGGTAAATGGTATGTTTTGTGCTCAAGTCCATTACCTGTAAATACCTCTCTAGCTAGGAGGGAGTGTTAATATTATGGTAGCTGTGGGAGGTATTTACCTCTACATGTGAACCTGAAGAGAATAGATGACTCTGGGAAGCAAGAGAAACCCTAATGAATTGGCTAATAACCCTAGAAGCCTTTTCGGATCAAGAATATAATTTATATTAGTCTATTAGCCTCCAAGAGAAGAAGTCGGCCAGAAACAATAATAATATATTGAACAGACACATACCCAGAAGGAGAAGTCAGCCCCAACAAACTGGCAGGATTACTATAAATACAGGGCACCAGTTCTCATTTGTAGCATCTTAGCAGTTGTAGACAGAGCCAGTTCTGCGCAGCAGTTTCCCAGTTGGTGTGCACTGTAGTTGTAGTCTGGTGCACAGGTTTGGAGGAGGGTTATAGGTGCAGCTGCAACAGCAACTATTTTTAGTATTGGCTTGGATTTCGCTTGGCTAGGGTTTGGGACTATATGATCAGTCTTTTGTGTTGCGCTATCCTTGGGGAGAGATACACTATCCTTTGTTTGGCTATCTATCCTAGGGTTTTCTTCCAGAGGAATTCTTAGTCAAGGTTAAGGTGCTCGGAGGGAGGCTTCGACCTGTGGTTGGGTGACAAGGGTATCGTCAATGGTAAAATGAGCACACCATCTTCTAAATTCTAACATTTCCTGTGTGTATGAATCCCTCAACCGTGGGTTTATGCATGTAACGACAGATCTCTATGGCTTAAAGATGCTAGAATACATCTCTACCCTGGAAAAAAAATCCCACAATTTCTACCAAGGAAAGTGCTCTGATACCACTTACAAGATACCAACTATAAAAAATATGTAGAGCAGAAATAAAATGCTAGAAATGGCAGAATAACAGTAATATAACCAACATAATCTCCACAATAACACAGAAATGATATAAGAACAACAACAGAAATAGCTCTTTAATTCAGAAAGCAATGTTCATGGGCCTCTTCGAGGGGGCAACCTCTAGTTGAGCAGTGCTCTGTTACAATAATCTCCCAGCTAGGGTTTTCATACCCTCGACCCTTATTTATACTAAATGTGTCAATCAAAAGAAGCATCTAGAGGAATATCCTTCTAGAAGCGGAAGATTCTATTAGGTCTTCTTACATCCACCTTACTCTATTTTATTAAAAGGCCTTATTAATATTGACCTTTATTACATCCGAATATATTGATCTATCTATGTGCGGGTTAGGACCCTAATAGATAGGATCAACAATGATCCTATGATCAAATCTCAAGAGAGATAGCACTACAGGAATCCCATAGGAAAAAGATATTACTGAACAAGGGAAACCTTTATAAGATATCAAGCAACGAGAGAAATTCATCCAGAATTCGGATGTAATACCGACTGTTGGATCGAATAAAGTGGAAGGAC
The DNA here is from genome assembly GCA_000966675.3 of Picea glauca. NCBI lineage: Eukaryota > Viridiplantae > Streptophyta > Pinopsida > Pinales > Pinaceae > Picea > Picea glauca. The sequence goes on from JZKD02S0856074.1 coordinate 75,639, forward strand.
AGTGTAAGCCACAAATATTCCAAAGAGGACATGAGTCATCTGATATGAGAAATATTTCAGGAGTCATATTGATTGTTCGATCTATATAAAGTGGAAGGATAGGATAAGTAAAGACGAAGGGTGGAGCCCCAAAGTCTCAAAGGGAATAAGTACCATACGATATGGACAATACATGATGGTCGTTGGATCATAATAGTGGTCAACTTCGATGCTGACCACTTCGGTGAGAAAGGATTCATAACATATAAGATTACCCGAAGGCCAAAGTCTCGAAGTGGACATGATTCATCTGATCCAAGGAACGCTTCAGATAATATATCAATCGTTGGATCGAGTAAAGTGGAAGGATAGGATAATAAAATACCAAGGTCAAAGCCCTAGATTTATGAACTCCCATCAACCGTCGGATCTAGAAAACTCCTCGACCCTTGATCTATTCAGAGCACACCAAGGTAGTAGTGGCCAACGCCGACACTGACCACTTTGGCGAGAATGCGTTGAGAACATGTAAATTCACCCAAAATCCAAAGTTTTGAAGTCATGAAGTGAAGAAACGTAGCACACACGTGAGGAGATCCACGTCAGCAAGGAAACATGGCACTATCAAATGGTGACAAGTGTCAAGGTTCTATTAGCATTTCAGGTATGTGTAAATCACGAATATATGTGACACATGGCAGCCACTCGATTAGTGCCATGTCAACAAGTTATTTCCACAGCTATGCCACTCTGGGTAATGTACTCCAAAAGATTGAAGGCCTGTGTAGGAGAAATCACCCGAAGCGTCGAAGGCCGTAGTTAATGTTGATCGTTGATCTAAGATAACTTTGGGAAAATTATCAACTGTCAGATCAAGAGATAGTCAACTCTGACACTGACCAACTCTAGAGGAAATTGGAACAACAACTATATGGACCTTTAGACCCCTGAAGTCCCGAAGTAAACAAGGATCGTCCACCCAACCTTTCATTAAGTCATAGCCATTGATCAAGTACAGTGGAAAGATAGATCATGAATTTAACATTGATCGTTGATCTAATATAACTTCGAGAGAATTCTCAACCATCAGATCAGGAGATAGTCAACTCCATCACTGACCAACTACAGAGGAAATTGGAATAACAATTATCCAGACCTCCAGACCCCTGAAGTCCCGAAGTAAATAAGGATCGTTGATCTACTTAGGGAGCATTCTCAATCGATGATCAAGCATAGTGTAAAGATAGTGTAAGTGGAGGTGCTAACCGATAACAAGATGTCATCACCACTATATGACTTATTCAGTAAGTAATCACTCCCAAGGAATTGTTACTCCAGAGTTTAGGAGCCACGAATACCCGAAGTCTCTTAGTTACGAAATGAACGAGATCCGTTCATCATACAACTATTCTCAACCATCAAATTAGGAGACAATCAACTTCGGTGCTGACCAACTCCAGAGGAAATTAGAACAACAATGATCTAGACCTTCGAATCGCCAAAGTCCTGAATTTATGAAGTGATCAATGAAATTAAAACATGAATTTTGATCTTGATAAGTGATCAAACACTCGCTTGGCCTAGAGCCTGGTCGCCACCTACGGTCACATGAAATAGAGAAATAAGGGTAAAAGAAGAGGCAGTGCTTAACTTAATAAGCTCTTGGTTCTATGCCTATGGTCATATGAAAATGGTTTGAAGGAAGTGAGTCATATAGGTTTCATCTCTGTAATTCGACAAAGAATTAACACCATAATAATATAGAGAATAGGTGAAATATCGAATATGATATGTTGATGAATTAAGGACGTAGAAGAAAAATAATATAATGAGTCGATCCATGTATGTGATCAACTCATGAAGACAAAATAACTGACACATGGTCATGATTAAAAGAGAGTTAAATCATAAGCATTATGAATAAAGGATAAAAGAAAAATGACATTGTTTAAAGTTTAATATTATCATTTAAATGAAAAGGTACAATGGTTCAATATCAAAAGATGCAATGATTCAAATTCACACCAGTTGGAACACTATATGAACAAGAAAGAATGGTGAGAACAAGGGTAGTTGAATTTGTTGAAGTATATATATTTATATATAATGGATTGAATGAAGATTCATTCTATCAAATTGGTGCCTGTTTACAAGTTGGGTCTTGTATGAGGATTGTATTCCTCACATCTCAGTTGGATCTGAGATCAACAAGATGGGACTTGTTATGAGGATTGGATTCCTCATTTCTCAGTTGGATATGAGAACTACAAGTTGGGTCTTGTAACAGAGGATTGGGTCTCTCATAATTGTTTGAAGATGAAGACATTCAAAGATTGATCTTATGTATTCATTCAAGTTAAATAAATAAATAAAATATTTATTCTTTTATATATTGATTGAGAAAATGAAATAAATATGTGTTGTTCAATTAAATTGTGAAAAGCTAAAATTGTCCAAATTTTTGTGACACTGATTCACCACCCTCTCTTAGTGTCGAGTGTCCATTTCAACAATGGTATCAGAGAGGGTGCCTTCAACATAGTTTAAACACTGTAAGGTAGATTATGAAGAAATGGGTGGGAAAATGGCTATCTCCACAAATGAAGCTCCCTTATTTGATGGAACATATTATTCATCATGGAGGGAAAATTTGAAAATATATCTGAAGTCAAGAGGATATGGATTTTGGGATTCGGTAGTAAGTAATCCCTGACACTTAACTACTTCAAAGAGAAAAACCAAAACTACAAAGTTGGAAAGGAGAAAGAATTCAGTAGCCTTAAAATCAATCTAGGATGGATTGTCAGACCAAGTCAAAGAAAAGATGAGACACTACAAATATGCTAAAGAATTATGGCTCCAACTAGAAAATTGTTATCAGAATAAAACACAAGAAGAAGAGAAGTCCTATCAAAGTGAGAAACAAAACTCAGATAAAGAGGATTCCTGTCAGAATAAGGAACAAGACTTTAATGAAGAGGATTCTTATAAGAAAAAAGAACAAAACTCAGAAGAAAATAATTATTATCAAGATAAGGACTGAGATAAAGAAAAGGAGAATTCCAATTAGTTTGAAGAACATAATACAAAGAAAAATATTTCTAATCAGAATGAAATGTAGGATTTGATGCAAACCTTAGTAAACAATGAGGAAGGAAACCTCATCAAGGAATTTAGGCATGTCTCAGTAATCACTAAAGAAAAATTACATAATCTTAAAACTGATGTTACAGTTGCAATAGGAGAGATTCATTTGGAACCAGGAAATTATATGCATATTGAAGTTCTTGTGGAGGCTTTTTGCAATCTTGAGTACATAACTATGTGCACTCTAGAATATTTGGAGAGACTTCAATAGAAAGATATGTTTCTACTTCAACAGTAACATCAATCTAGCCAACAAGAGTTTGAACAGAGGATTCAGTTAGAAAACAAAGAAGAAGAGATCAAAAGATTGAAAACCAAAGTTATTAATATAACAGAAGAGATCGAAGAATTAAAGAAACATGAAAATAAAAGAAAAGAAGTACTAAAAGAAACAGAAGAATTGGTTAACAATCTAAAAACTAAACTTGAGGAAACTAAAGAAAGTGAAGAAGTCTTGAAGATCCAGTTAACAAGGAAACAAAATTCTTACCACACGTTGGAATTGGAAATCATCAATTTCAAAAAGATAAATTAAAGTACAAATGAAGATCTAATGAATCAAATTGAAGAAGTTAAGAAAAAGAAAGAAGAATATAAGATCTAAATAACTAAAAAGGAATAATCATGCCAAATGTTTGAATTAGAATCCATTGACCTCAAAAGGATTTAGCTAGAATACAAGGAAGAAATAAAAATATTGAAAACTAAAGTTTTTGATCTAACAAAAGATATGGAAGAATTGAAGACATATGACAAAACTGTTAAATGCAAAGAAGTCTTGGATGAGACAGAAAAAATAGGCATCAATCTAAAGACTCAACTTGAACATGTTAAGGAAGTGGAAGAACAATATTCAGTTGACTAAAAAGGAAGAATTATGTCACATGTTTAAGTTAGAAATAGTCAATCTCATAAAGATGAATGAAAAGACAAATAAGATTTTCAATTTCCAAAATAGATCAGTTATTCTAGATAAGAATCGGAACAATAAAATATCAGCTGATGACAAAAATGGTCTTGGATACAATAAGAAAGAATACAGTGATAAGTGGAGTACCATTTACAAACATGGGAAAAGATCATCCTTCTCAAAAAGAAATGGTGCACTCACAAACCAATTGCAAGTCATGAACTTTGTTAAGGAAGGAAGCTATAGAAGTAAAAAGGAAGAAGAAAATCAAAAGACATATCTCTCAAGCCAAAATAAATTCAATAATGAAAGCACCTTCAATGGGTATTGTTTTTCTTGACATAGCTTTGGACATAAAGCAATGGACTGCAAAAAGCTAGAGAAAGGATATACAGAAAAATCCAAAAACTCAATTAGATGTTGGAGATGCAATTTTGTTGGGAACATCGAAAATTTTTGTCATACAATGAGATGTTACAACTGTGATAGGTTTGGGCATAAATCTCAAAGCTACAAGAGTTCAAAAAGTCAATCCTTAAATAAGTCATTCAAGTCATAAAGAAAACCTAATAAAATTTGGAAGAAGAAAGGAGATGACAAATCTCCAAAAACAAAATTAGAAATAAAAGGTCCAAAAAGCATAATATCTCATAGAAAGATATGGAAAAGAAAATTTGAAGGAGAAAGAAAGAAAGATGATATTACACCTGAAAATGAATAAATTAATAATAAGAACATGATGGGTGAAGGTCCTAATAAAGAATGTGAAATTCAATATGAAATAAATCAATCCCAAGAAAAGTAAGTGCCTATAGAAGAACATGGGACAATATCAAATTATGATGATGTCATAATTTGTTAGACAAAGAAAGAAAATACAAAAAGAAGTTTAAATTGGTTTCTACAAAATCAAAGGATTATGCCAAGAAATTTTATAATTAACATATGGAAAAGTCTTGAATATATATATATATTAGTGGTCAAAAGAAAAATCATTGGTAGGGTTAGTTGTAGAATACAAGAAGAGGAAAAATAAAGGTAGAAGAGACATTCAAGGAGTATTATTCAACAAAATTGGTATCATTCCTCAATTGATATTCCTATGAAATATCAAAGAAGAATAAGAAGCAGATCAAAAAGATCAGTACGATTCATACTCTTGTTCTATTTTGACAAAGGAAATTCAGTAAAAACTGAGGAGGAGTATTATTGTTATTAAATAATAAAGTAATTAGATTAAGTTTTGAAAGACTTGATCACTACAAATGTGTATCACTACATGTTGCTATCAAGAAGACTACTTATTTGAACACAAATATGCCAATGGAATAAGACAAAAATTTAGTAAATTGACAGGGGAAGAGATCTTGTCAGGAAGATCTACCCTTTCAGAAATAAAGGGAGAGAGTAGTCAGAGGTAGAGAGAGCATGATTGCAGGGGGAGTTACCCAAGTTCATATTTTGGTCAACAAACATGCATATAGACAGAGGTTGACCATAAGGGGAGAAACCCTTTGCCATTGATGTCAAAGGGGAAGAGTAACTTCAGAGGAGAGAAGCTTCATCACTGGGGGAGTTTGTGTATGAAGTTAGTGTGTTTCCCTCAATGACAAAGGAGGAGATTGTTGGACATATTGCCATTGATATGTTGTCATTGATGTCAACAATCATGATAAGTTCTTATGATGGAAACATGAATCAGTTATGAATAGTTATACAGTTCGAACTAGTGTCAGGATGGCCAATAAGGTCTTTCCATGTGTAATGAAGGGTCAATGATGGAAAGATAATGTAGCAAAGCAATAAGGTTAATCTCAGTAGAAAAAGTGTGCTAAGGATTGGTAGAAGAAAAACACCTTAAGGATGAAGAAATTCGTGATTATTGTTGATCACGATAGGATAAAGGATGATCCTATGGTCAAAGCTAAAGAGAGATAGCGTTGCAAAAATCCCACAGGAAGAAAAGATTATTGAACAAGGGAAACCTTTATAAAAGATCAAGAAACATGATCCATTCATCCAAAATTTGGATGTAATACCGATCATTGGATCGAATAAAGTGGAAGGACAGTGTAAGCCACAAATATTCTGAAGAGGACATGAGTCGTTTGATCTGAGAAATATATCAAGAGTCATATTGACCATTCAATCTATATAAAGTGGAAGGATAGGATAAGAAAAGATGAAGGGCAGAGTCCCGAAGTGAATAAGGACCATCAGATCTGGATAATACATGATGGTCGTTGGATCAAAATAGTGGTCAACTTCGGTGTTACCACTTTGGCAAAAAAGGATTCAAAACATATAAGATTACCCGAAGGTCAAAGTCTCGAAGTGGACATGAGTCTTATGATCCGAGGAACACTTTGGATAATATATCGACCATTGGATCGATTAAAGTGGAAGGATAGGATAAGAAAATACCAAGGCCTAAGCCTCGTAGTCATGAACTCCCGTCAACCATCGGATATGGAAAACCATCGACTGTTGATCTATTCAGAGAATGCCAAGGTAGCATTGGTTAACTTCGACACTGACCACTTCAGCAAGAATGTGTTGAGAACATGTAAATTCACCCGAAGGCCAAAGTTCCAAAGTCACGAAGTGAAGACATGTAGCACACAAATGAGGAGATCCACGTTAGAAAGGACATGTGGCACAATCAAATGGTGGCAAGTGTCAAGGTGATATTATCATTTTAGGTATGCGTAAGTCATGAATCTATGTGACACATAGTAGCCACTCGGTCAGTGCCACATCAACAAGTGACGTCCACAGCTATGTCACTCTAGGAGAATGTACTCTGGAAGATTGAAGGCCTGAGTAGGAGAAATCACTCGAAGTACCGAAGGCCAGAGTTAACATTGATCATTTATCTAAGATAACTTCAGGAGCATTCTCAACTATCGGATCAGAAGATAATTAACTCCAGCATTGACCAACTCCGGAGGAAATTGGAACAACAATTATCCGAACCTCTGGACCTTTGATTAAGTCATATTCATTCATCAATTATAGTGGAAATATAGATCATGAAGTTAATGTTGATTGTTTATCTAAGATAACTTCGGGAGCATTCTCAACTGTCAGATCTGGAGATAGTCAACTCTGGTGTTGACCAACTCCGGAGGAAATTGGAACAACAATTATCCAGACCTCTAGACCCCCGAAGTCTCAAACTAAACAAGGACCGTTGATCTACTTCGAGAGAATTCTCAACCGATGATCAAGAATAGTGGAAGGATAGCGTAAGTGGAGGTGTTAACCGACAGCAAGTGGTCATCACCGCTTTATGACTTATTCGGTAAGTAATCACTCCAGAGGAATTTCTACTCCACATTCCAGGAGCCACAAATACCCAAAGTTTTGGAGTTTCGAAATGAACGAGAACCATTCATCATGAAAGTATTCTCAACCATCATATCAAGAGACAATCAACTATGACATTGACCAACTTTGGAGGAAATTGGAACAACAATGATCTGGACCTCCGAACCGCCAGAGTCCCGAATTTCCGAAGTAAACGAGAACTGTCCATCTCTTTGCGGAAATTAAAACATGACCGTTGATCTTGATAAGTGATCAAACACTTGCTTGGCCTAGCGACTGGTCACCACTTGTGGTCATATGGAATAGAGAAATAAGGGTAAAATAAGAGGCAATGCTTAAATTAATAAGCACGTGGTTTTGCGCCTATGGTCATATGAAGATGGTTTGAAGGAAGTGCCTCATATAGATTTCATCTCTGTAATTTGACAAAGAATTAACACCATAATAATATATATAATAGGTGAAAGATCGAATATGATATGTTGATGAATTAAGGACATAGAAGAAGCTTGAGAGCGATATAATGAGTCGATCCATGTATGTGATCAACTCATGAAGACAAAAGAACCGACACACAGTCATGATTAAAAGAGAGTTAAATCATAAGCATTATGAATAAAGAATAAAAGAAAAATGATAGTATTTAAAGTTTAATATTATCATTTAAATGAAAAGGTACAATGGTTCAATATCAAAAGATGCAATGATTCAAATTCACACCAATTGTAACACTATATAAACAAGAAAGAATTGTGAGAAGAAGGGTAGTTGAATTTGTTGAAGTATATATATTTATATATAATGGATTGAATGAAGATTCATTCTATCAAGTTGGTGCTTGTTTACAAGTTGGGTCTTGTATGAGGATTGTATTCCTCACATCTCAGTTGGATCTAAGATCAACAAGCTGAGACTTGTTATGAGGGTTAGATTCTTCATTTCTTAGTTGGATTTGAGAACTAAAAGTTGGGTTTGTAACAGAGGGTTGGGTCTCTCATAATTGTTTGAAGATGAAGATATTCAAATATTGACCTTATGTATTCATTCAAGTTAAATAAATAAATGAAATATTTATTATTTTATATAATGGTTGAGAAAATTAAATAAATATGTGATGATCAATTAAATTGTGAAAAGTGAAAATTGTCCAAAGTTTTGTGACATTGATTAACCCCTCCTCTCAGTGTCGAGTGTCCATTTCAAAAATTAGCGCATGCATAAGTTCAATGGCATTTACATGGGAAAATGCAAGAAACAGATAGGTGAGCTAGAGGCAGAAATGGAGGGTTCAGGTGAGGACAGTGAGCCACGGATCCTAGCAGGATTCATCAAGGAGTTACAACATTCCATAAATATGAAACAGAGTACCCTTGTACATCATATATAGGAAAACCAGGAGATAGTGCGCAGGGGATAGGTGGAAATGAAAGAGACTTTGGAAAGAGTGAATGTCAACCAAGAGATATTGGCACAACTCCTGATGTAGATGACTCATGCAAGGAAGGTTTTGGAGGTTTATTCAAATAGAGAAGCTAGTGGATCTCATGAAGGGACTAGACGTCAACAGGATCATAGCCCTTATTATCACACTGAGAGAAAAATTTATGGAGGTGGTGCACCTCAGGGGAAAACACATAGTAGGACCACCCCTAGGCCCTATCTACCTACATTCTTGGATAATCATCCACACCACAACTATGAGGATGAGATTGAGGACAACTTTGAGAAGTATGTCAAGGAGTATCATGCCTTAAGTGCAGGGTTCCAGAGGAAAATCATGTTGGACCGATATTGTGGAATCATGTTTTGGGGTAAGCCTAAATAGTATCAAAGGTCCAACTATGAATTGGAGCTTAGGGAAGGCATGGATAATTTTAGGGGCTAAATTTCACTCATGGGCTAATTTTCCATGGTTTTTCCAAAAATGAGAATTGTTATTTTAAAAATGATTCACCCAAATTCTATAGGATAAAATTATTTTACCTTAAAAATCACCAAAATTTTATAAAAACTATATAAAATCCTTAGAAATTTGAATATTTTTCAAAAATATCGCCAAACATTTATAGTTGGCATATGAAGTATTAGTAATATTCGCCAAGGTTTTTACATTTTAAAATAAATTTCTGTCCTTGAAATCATCCCTGAGGGCAGGCAAGATAGAAATTCCTTATTTTGATGGATTTTCTAAGGTTACTGCACAAGCATGGGTCCAGAAGTTGGATACCTACCAACAACTTAACCCCATGAGGGATATGGATGCCATCAATTTTTCCACCATGTACTTGGATGGAAAGGCTCATGATTGGTGGTACCATGGGTTGACCACATTGGATCGCAATCATATTACATCCTATACAGATTTCACACAGAGGCTCATTGATAAGTTTGACTAGGGGGACCCATAGCTACCTTTTAGGGAGCTCACATATCTCAGATAGACAGGATCACCGAAGGTTTACATAGAAGAGTTCCAAAGACTAATAGTGATGGTACATGATGTGTCTGAATCAATATTTATGATGCTCTTCACAGAAGGGTTGATGGAACCCTTGAGGGGTTGGATCAAGGATTTTAAGCCTACCAACTTGCATGATTCCATTTGGAAGACCAGGGACTTAGGATCAGAAACAATGAAGAGATTCACCCCTAGACCTCCTAATCAATGGGGTAGAGACCAAAGGCCTCCTATGAACCAAGGAGGGAGAGACCCAAGGGGGTTTGACCAAGGAAGGGGTAGGATGGATGAGCCCACTAGGAGGGAATTGACGAGGAATCAATTGTGCTTCACCTGTAAGGAACCATGGGACCCAACACATAAATTCATGGGTAAGGGAAAATCCCACTACATTGAGGTGATTTTAGATGAGGAGGAGGATGAATATTTCAGCCACCTACAAAACATAGAGGCAAAAAACCCAAGACGGGCAGAAGAGGAAGATGGAAGTCACAACCTTACAATAGATGAGAAGGTGACACTTGCATCCATCAGCGGGGTACCTAAATTCAACACTTCCAGGATGAGAGGGGTGCTACAAGGGTAGAAAGTATCAGTTCTCATTTTTGTAGGTTCCTCACACAACTTCATTGACTCAACCCTACTGCAAAGAAGACATATGTCGATAGTTGAGTTTGAGGGATTTTGTGTGGAGGTAGCAGGGGGGCACACCATGCCTTGTGAAACGTACATTCCAGGAATGAAACTTACTTTGGGCGGGCATTATTTGGCACATGATTTCTATGTTATGGACCTTCCAGACACCAACATCATCCTTAGAGTGTAGTGGCTTAGTACATTGGGGCCAATCACCACAAATTACAAAACCATGGAAATATCTTTCACAAAAGAAAATGGTAAAAAGGTGTTTCTCAGGGGTACGATAGGAAACACACCTATTGGCCCTTGACAAATTTTTGGGAGATCCTTGGTCAAGTTGACCTATTTTGGGACTTCGATAGACTATCCAAGGAGGAGCGCAAGATGAAGCAGAGATCATGGGATCTCATCCCTTTTTGGGTCCTTTTTTGGATTTGGGATTATGTAACGGGTATGGGGATGTCGTCCCATGGGTTTACCCATGTTTAGGCCTATTTTGTAAAGTATATATAGAATACTAGGCGATGTAATGAGAGAGGTCGAGGTCATAAGGAATAGCTAAGTGCTAGAGTTGGATCTATGTTCTAGATCAAGAAACACATCGACATTGACATTGACCGTGTTCTAGATCAAGAAACACATCTGAATATCATGACAGAGAGAACTTGGGAAGCTATAGGAAGGCCTGATACGATTCCTTCATTAGGAGGAATAGGACTATTCAAAGGAAAGTTGATAAACCTATGTGGAAATCTCACCCGGATACCTATGAATGCCAATGGGACTTTGACAATGGAAGATTTGAGATTATTAAACTTATTGAGAACAACGCCCCATTTACCATGTTACTAGGAAAACCTTGGATTGAAAGAGATCAGGCCATAAGGTAAGAAGAAGAAGAAGTTTTAGAGAAGAAGAAGCAAGAGTTAAAATATTTCATGACTAGAAGGATCACACACTTAATTGAAGAATAGAAGAACAGATCGAAGTTATTTAACACTAGAGACCCGGATGTTGAATTTGCAAGAACACTAGAAGACCCACAGAAGATTGAAGTACCTGTTCCAGATAAAGAAGAAGTATCACCCTCAAATCTTAGGAAAGAATCTCAATAGCATGAAGTAACCATGCCAAAAGAAGATAAGAATCATAATGGAAAAAGGCATACCGAGATGAATCTCACTGGAAAGAAAGCTAGAAAGATAAGTAAGAAGAAAGCTAATATTGACAAGTTATAGAAGGTTCCAGAGGGAACTTCGTAGAAGGAAAATTTGAAAAACTGGAGCTTTGTTGGGATAACAGAACAACGTCACATGGAACTTTTCCAGGGCGAAGAAATATAGCCATTGGGAACAATATAACCATTCGTTCGACCCCCTTGAACGGGTAGAAAGGCATTTATGGTTCGCCACCAGACCGTTGGACCATGCCATAATGGACATAACAAAGTTAATGAAGGCTTCTCGATTTTTGCAAGCAATCTGTTGCCAAGTTATATATTTATCCCATTGCGCCATGCACCGAGAACACTTTGTCTAACTGTGAATCTGAGTCTGCAAAATTATTTATTTTTCACAGTGATCATTGCACTATTTCCCTCTATCCTATTGTAGTGTCTAAGTTACTCCTCAAACCTGAAGATTTCCAACCCCAAGCATGTATGTTAGATGAGTTCAGATCTGCAAAGAAAGTTGTCAAAGAAGTTCTGATCGACCTCATGACTAAAAGAGTCATGTCAATGTTTGCAAGTATACAAGATTCATCAAAGATAACGGTGCAAGCCTCTTCGTCGACTTCTCGTGGATCGGGGCCATCCCGACCATCAGCAGAAAAGTGAACCAAGCATAAAGACGACCTCACAAATGAAAAATTGATTCCAACCATATTTCCTGATTACATCCTACCTCTAACTGGCGCAGTGAATCATGATAGTGTGCGAAGAGAATTCGAGTACACCATGGTCACTGTGTACCTCCCAAAGGGGATACACGCAGTTTGAGAAGAGAAGGATAAGATCATAGCATTGAATTTCAGCGACTTCAACCTCGGATATCGAAATATATATGGTATGATCATGCCATACAAGTACCTAACCAGAACTAAGGGGAAGAATTCAAAGATAATCCCCCAGTCGTGGATGATGAACCTCGCGCAGCCCACCTTGTTGAATGTCATGAAGATCCCACACTTTGGAAGACACCAGGAAGTCAATGCATGTGTCAAGCTACTATTGTCATGTTACCATGGTGGCTACTTATGGATAGACCATTGCATTTTAGTTGACCCAATGTTGATCCACAGGATCCAAGTACTGAGTATGCAAGGACCCGACCCGCAGGACTTTTATCTAGAAAAAGTAGTAGATCGCGCACTCACATAGAATATCAAGGATACATATGGTGACATTCAGAAGGGAACAAGAGGCTACAAGGTAGCTTCCATCTAGAGTAGCGCAATGCGCCTAGCATGTCAACTGATAGTTGTAAAGTTAGTAAGGAATAACTAGTGCAATGCGCCTAGCATGTCAACTGATAGCTGGAAAGTTAGTAAGGAATAACTGACCTACGCAGGTCATCGACTTTGTCATTGACCTCGAAGGGAAGTGCACGAAAGGCCTATAGATGAACTGGGTGAAGTACCTAGTTAACCAGTTGGAACTAGATTGTCAATAAGCACAGGATCAGGGTTATGAATTTCATTTTAGCTGGATCCTAGTCCTCATTACATTTGTTTCCTGGGAGATGTCGGAATGGGTGACCTTCCCTGACATAGATCTATTTGAACCACTTTTCACGAAGTTCACTACCTTGTGGTATTCAACTGATATGAACAAACAGTGGTAGTTGAATGGTGTGTTTCATACATACTACCTCCAAGTAAAGTGAGCCATCGAAGTTGAGCCTCTCATGACTCTGAACGCATTACAAAGGTTTTGACCCCTGATGACTTTTAGTGTAGATCAACACTTCATATACAATACACTGGGAGAAGATGAACATAAAGAGAATCTCCAGTCATATTATAATCTTACAGAAGAACATCTTGAGGAAATCACTAAGGAATGGTCCGTTGACCTCCTTATCCCCTCCAACCCCACATAGATATCTGATATTGATATCCTAGATGACACTCATAATCAACATAATACACCTGGAACCAGCAGACAGAAGAAGACCAAGGAGGTCAAAAAATTAAGTAGCACCTCAGTGAAGACCCCGTCCATGTCACCTAACCAAGGGGGTGGTGATGAAGTAGAAGTTGAATAGAATCCCAACGATGTAACACCACCCAGAGACGAGGTTGAACCCTTGAAGAAGAGAAAGGTTTCCCCCTCGAAACATTCTTCCCAGAAGAAATTTAAATCCACCATGACCAATATGTAGACTTTACTCACCTCCAATGACTTTGACTTCATCATAGCAGCCCTGAATGATGCTTCACTAGATATAGCAGAGAAACAAGGAGAGAAGCAAGAAGAAATGTATTATAGGATTGAAGTCAATCTCTAAGGGGTACAACAGGCCCTTCAGTCTAGCTGTGAAGTCTCCACTGCACCTTTTCCATCGGGAGAACCAAAGTTGGGAGATGAGCCGCCCAACTCCACCAACTAGCTGAGATAGTCGAAGCTCACCTTCGACGAGCACAAGAGGAAACAGAACAAGCCACCTAGGATTTAGCACAAGTACAAGGAGTACTTATAGAGCAGTGTTGAGCTGCAGAATAGGAAAATATTTCTCTCTAAGCAAAGTTCTATGAAGAAAAAGCATAGATACAACAAGGAAAAGAACAGTTGCTTGCGGAGCAACTCGAAGTGAAAGAAGCGGTCAGCATAGAACTTCGCTCTGTGACAGTCGTAGAAATAAATGCATAGGACCGAGTCACATAGAAAGTAGAGAAACTCATAGAGTTTATCCATCAGCTACAATAATGCATCATAGACTTAGATATCCGTGCAGTACCTGAGACTCCATAGGATGTAAGGGATCAAAGAGAAGCAATTGCTCGAAGCGCAGTTGAGAGAATAAAATCTCTTGCTATGGAATGTAAGAAATGTATTGATCATAGTGCCCAAACCTACGAGCAACTCACTAAGAATCCAAAACTGAATTAACTAGAGTTGCAGCTCCAAGAGGCGAAGTATCAAGACGAAATGATACACGCACAGCTCAAGCCCCTGTCAGTTGTGGAAAGAATGAAGCGCTCCCAAGAGTAGCACACTCCCCAGTAGCAGATTCACACTATCCAGAGAAGAGTTATGGAAGTAACTTAGAGGCTCCAACCTGTAGAAGATAAGGCCTACCAATTGTTCACAGAGGTCGAAGGCTGAGCAGCAGAACTGGAAAAGGTTGTCACTGCAGTTGAACAACGCCTAGAGGGACCTGTGATCGAGGTAGTCATCCAAGAGTTCATTGCACAAGAGGTCATGGCACAACAACAAGTCGAAGTAGCTTGATCCAAGCTCGAGGGTTTCGAATAAGAACTACCCAAATCAGAGTGACTCGGGATGAGTCACAGGTGAGTGTTGGGAACCTATTGTCCCTTGACCAAGTTTTGGGAGATCCTTGGTCAAGTTGACCTATTTTGGGACTTCGTCAGCCTATCGAAGGAGGAGCACAAGATGAAGCATATATCATGGGATCTCGACCCTTTTTGGGTCCCTTTTTGGATTTGGGATTATGTAACAGTTATGGGGATGTTGGCCCATGCGTTTACCCATGTTTAGGCCTATTTTGTAAAGTATATATAGAATACTAGGCGATGTAATGAGAGAGGTCAAGAGGTCATAAGGAATAGCTAAGTGCTAGAGTTGGATCTATGTGATCAAGATTATAAAGTTCTCGATGCATACTGTGTGAGACTTGCAGAGATACATGCAAGTAATTGTAAGAAGTCTTGGTGATTTACCTAGCTCGAAGGAGGATCTGGTGAAGTGTGCATAGATCTCCTGTCTTTTGCGGAGTAGGATTTTGATGCTATGTGCCAGTAAGAAGCTTGAAAAATATAATAAAGAAGAAAATTTGGTGGATGTAGCCCCAGGGTGGGGGTGAAGCACATATATGTTGTGTTTCTCTTCTTTTTGCAATGTGTTGATGTGTTTATGTCCTTACTTTCTAAGTGCTTTGATATATTAGATAGATAGATCTGTTTATGCTTTGTGCTAATAATGTATATGGATATTAGATCTGACTTATATGAATGCACTAGTACCTGAATCTATTATATCTAACCTACTTCTCTAAGATAAGTGCTTAGATACATCTGATATGAATGAATGATGCGATGCTCTGTTTTATCTGTGGAGTAGATAATGGTTAAATATTGATGAACTGTCAGTGTTAAGTGCTATGTTAACTATTACAATCATAGATGTGTGTCCCAGCTAAGGTTGCAGACACCTGAGTCTTGCAACCACCCCTGCCTCTACCTCGGGTGAGACTTCATATTCTTCGCAGGTGTTGCCAAAAGGGCTGNATATGAAGTCTCACCCCTGCCTCTACCTCGGGTGAGACTTCATATTCTTCGCAGGTGTTGCCAAAAGGGCTGGTAGTTAGGGTTTTGTTAGTTTGTTGTTGTAGTGGTGAACCTTAGTTCTTCCCCTATGCCAACAACACTGAGAGTGGTGACAACAAAATGCATGGACGCCATCTTCAGGCAGGAAGACATTTTTTATGCAACAAAATGTAAAATATCAATCAGGGTAGACAAGAAGGGAGAAAATCACTACTCACCATAGATCAGGAAAATCATGGACAGACACAGCAAGGTCTTTGAGCTTATACCACTAGGGGCACCGTCAGATAGGGGGTTTGAGAACATCATAGAGTTGGAGGAGGGTGTGAAACCTGCCATCGCCACTCCCTATAGGAACCCCAATAAATATAAAGATGAAATTGAAAAGGAAATTAAGGAGTTGTTAGATATGGGCCACATCAGGCCAAGTTCCAGTCGCTTTGCATCTTCAGTAGTGTTGGTGAAAAAGAAAGATGGGATAATGCACATGTGTATTGAATACAGGGTTCTAAATAAGAATAAAATAAAAAATAGATACCCCATCACATGGATTGATGAGCTATTAGATGAGCTCCATGGGGTAATGTATTTCACAAAGATTGACTTGCGCTCTGACTATCATCAGATAAAAATGAGGGAGCAAGATATCTCCAAGACTGCTTTTTGGTGTCACTATGGACACTATAAGTTTTTGGTCGTGCCTTTTGGGTTGACTAATGTGCCAGCTACCTTTTAGTCGTGCATGAATAATTTTTTCAACAAGAAAATGAGGAAGTTCTTATTAGTCTTCTTTGATGACTTATTGATCTATAGAAAAACTTGGGAGGAGCACCTTCAACATGTGGAGCAGATTTTGGCTATCATGGAGGAGAAATATTTATATGCTAAGGAATCCAAATGTGAATTTGGGATGACAAAGGTCCTTTATCTAGGAAACATCAATGGAGTGAAGGGGGTACAGGTACACCAAGAAAAAATACAAGTGGAGCCCAGAATCAAAGTCCACCTCTGACCGATTTGGCCAAGAAGGTGGCATTCAAGTGGAGCCCAGAAGCACATTCCACCTTTGAAAAAATGAATAAAGTGATGAGCACATGTCCAGTTTTGGCCCTACCAGATTTTGCACAACCTTTCACAGTAGAGTGTGATGCCTCAGGGGAAGGAATTGGAGGAGTACTTATGTAGAATAGGCACCCTATTGTATATGAAAGATGAAAATTGAGAGGTCCCAAGCTCCTGAACTCCTTTACACCATCTATGATAAATAAATTCTATCCATCATGCATGCATTGGCTAAGTTCACGCAGTATTTAGTTGGGAAAAAATTCATCATGAGGACATATCACAACAACATCAAGTACCTCCTAGATCATAAGGACTTGAATGAAAGGCAAAAGAAGTGGGTGAGTGAAATCCAGGATTATGACTTTGACATAGAATTTGTCAAAGGAAAAAATAATGTGGTAGCATATGCCTTATCCAAAAGACCATCAATTTATGCCATGACCGATATCTCAGTGGATTGGAAGGCCCACCTCTTGGTGGAATATTCAAAAAAACAATTTTTCTTGCGAAGTGATGGATGAATAGGTACAATATGACAATTTCATAATCATGGATGATATCATTTGATACAAGGGATGAATTTTCTTGGTTCCTGAATCATCGTTTAAGGCCAAGGTGTTACAAGCATGTCATGATTCACCAGTATTAGGGTATCAAGGATTCATCAATACATATAGACATGTCTGGGAGAGGTTTGCTTGAAAGGGTTTGAAAGAATATGTGATGAGCCACATCAAGGAGTGCAGCACTTGCCAGGCCAACAAATATAAACACTCTCACCCAACAAGATTACTACATCCACTTCCCATTCTGGAGCACAAATGGGAAAGTATATCTATGGATTTCAATACAGGTGTTGTTCCTGAGTCTGTACTTAAGGCTTAAAAGTACAGTGTCAAGGCATCCGAAAGTATGATAAAGGTTGATGAAGAATTACACTAACCTTTGGTCTAGGAAACTAATGAGGATTCCTACGTTCTCGCTGTCTAGCTTCCAACTGCTCCTGGGTAGTAATATCTTGTTCAATGGCTGCCCATGAATGTTCCAATTCCTCCCGGGTGTTTGCAGTTTTAAGGATTGTGTCGAAAAGATTTAAAGCGATATGTATTTGATTAGATAATCCAGGTTGAATATTAGGTTGAGCTGCTACAGGTACAGTCATTGAGGAACAATACCAGTATGGAAATGATTTAGCAAGAGATTTTAACGTTGTTTCAATTTGGTCTTCAGAAAGAGAAATTTTAACTTTAAGGATAAAATAGAAAAGCCAATAGAAGGCCCTTTCCCGTAACAGTATTGCTTATAATAAAAATACGAGTATGAAAGAAAAACATTTAGCTGCAGATATGTAAAGTTCTTGTTAAAAGAAGATTCACACATTCACAGAAGAAGATATTAGTATGGAAATAACCGATATAGTGTAAATGATCATATAATTCTGTAAATGCAAATTGGTCTTACACCCGCTGATAGCGGGTGCAGAGGAAAGACAATAACCAATTACAGAAAGGTGAAATTCCTTCGCTATAGTAGTGGTCGTACTAAAGTATAGCACTACACATCGATTATGAGGAGTAGAGCAAAATGAAACATGAAACATAAAGAAAACAAACTTGTAATACAGTCGGGACGGGATTGGGAATCTTCAAATTTTGCTTGTATTAACTTCTTAACGCCAAAAATCAGTTTACAAATCAGTACCAAAAAGGTCCAGCCCCTTTCTCTTCTTTTTGTGATCTATTTATACAAATTTTACCTCTCGGATTTAGAAGAGCGAAATCACTCCATCTGTCCTAATCCATTTTCAAAAAGGTGTCAGGTGCCTGTATTTGCTTAGATTCAATGCATATGATACATTTGTCCATAAAATGGAATACAAGTTGTGAAGGTTCCTCTTGACAGCTGGGAGGAGAGAAATCACTCCATCTCTCCTACTCCATTTTCAAGAAGTGCCAGGTGCTTGTCCTTGCATGGATTCAGTGTACATGATACATTTGTCCACAAACCGGGATACAAGCTGTGAAGGCTCGGCTTGACAACTGGCTTCGGCAAAATAGCAGTCTCGGGCTAACTGTGGAAGTTTATAACCTATTTTTGCATCGACGATGTCAAGGGCGTCGAGTTGTGCACTAGGTTGAATCAAATGTTGGTCGATTTGAGCCATGTCTATCCTGTCTATCTTAGATATTTCCGTTGAATTCCTCTCATTCTTCTCCTTCATGTCGAGGGAAATCCGATCTATATTCATCTGCCTTAGCGTCTCTGTGTCACCTCCACTCTCCATCTCTAATAGCTCACCATTTATGGCATTGAAGGCTTCTTCTAATGAATTTGTCACTTTTTGAGCCTGCTCCTTGCTTAAAGTAATATCATGTTCCCAATTTTTTAACAAAATATTACCCCTAGTTTGTTTGGCAATGGTGAGTCCAGGGGGACCTGCTGAAAATCTGTTGTTGGTACCTATCATTGCTTCTTGGAAGGTGATCCGAGCAGCTTCTGCGTTTCTTTCCTTGACAATCAGATTCTCAGAAATCTGATGCATTAACAAGCAATCTTCTCGAAACTCCCCTACTTTGTTTAGCCGACTCTGCTGAGTAGAAGAGATCTTGCTCCGAATATCGATTGCTCGGGATTTAACAATCTTGATGTCGATAACCTTGCATTCTGCGACCTCTAACTGGGCTTGTAGCTCTGTGACCATATTCCTCTGCTGACCAGCCTGCACCCGACCATCTCAGATCATTGAATTTGCTTGTTCCAGCTTGGTTTTGAGGAATTTGATTTCTTTCTTATCGGCCAATCGGGCCAGCTCTATTGCTCCGCTTGCTTGACTCTTAGTGTTTTCTACAGCCGAAGCTACTCGGGCTTCAAGAGTCTTGATCAGTCGATTCTTTCTCTTGAGCTGATTTTTCAACATCGCAACCGAGAATTGGTTCGCTAACGCATATGCTCCTAGCGTCCCTGCTATCTCTGTGGCGAATTCATCACTCTTCTTGTTTTTTCCATCTGTCATTACTTTGAATTTTTTAACAGTGGACTCTCCCTCTTGATAAAATTCCCGCTTTACTACAGCTTTTCTCTTTCTGTCAAAAAATAACTCATTAAGGGGGAGTTCCTCTACCCTTATAGGTCTTAGTTCTTCACCAAATATCCATCCCTCGCTAACATCTCCCTGTGTTGACTGCAAGGGTGTGACAGAGGTGATGGGTTCCCCGATTTGCTTCGTCGCATTTCCCGGTGTGTCGAGTGAGCCCTGCTCCTTCGGAGGATCAGAGGCCTTCGTCTCTGTCTCCGGTTTCTGAGTCTCTGGTGGGTCTGTGTTTTTTACTTCCACCTCTGGACTATGTTCCTTGGGTGGTTCAGTAGTCTCTTCTTCTGTTTTGGGATTCTTTTCCTGCTCAGGACTCTTCTCCTGTTCGGGATTCTTCTCCTTCTGTCCTTCCTGACATTTTTCGGTGTTAGAAGTTTGGCCCTCAGATATTTCAGCCTCCTTCTCTTTATCCTTGGAAAGTCCCAAACCTCCTAGCACCACGGGGAGACATATTTTCCTATGCTCCTGAAATTTTAAAACAAAGGCCCTGTCTTCGGGTGCTAGAGATCTGATTCGAAATTGCACTTCCGCATAGGACCTCGCCCCTCGGAAAACATCATCCGAAGTGAACATTTGTGTTCAAACCTCTTTAATCCACAATTTCCCAAATGGGTGCTTACAATTCTCTGAGGATCATGCTTTTTGTACTCAATAGAGACTAGGCTCAAGTCTTCTAAGGTTGCAGCCTCAGCCTTAGCATGTCCGAAATCTAATAAGGAATAGGAATTAAGGTGAACAGGGAAAAATGGCCATACCTTCTTTGATGATGCTTTGAGCTCTTTACTCACTCCGCTAATCATTGTTTGTCGAGCAATCTCGCGACAGGCCAGCTTGTCGGGGATGAACAGCGGTAGCGCCAGAGGAGGAACAACAGCTCTGAAAACTCTAAAATAGGAGAATTCTTCTTCTACGTACCAGTCCGCGATACTGCTCAGATTCGCAGCAATGCTATCCGAGATGCGGGGTGGTGAAAGTCCAAAAATGGTGATGTGCAGGGGCACCATCACCGAGTTGAAAATCTCATAAATAAACTTATTTTCATTATTTTCCCACAGCTTTTCGTGGTACTCATGCACAGTTTTTTCTTGGGTTGGACTCCAAGCCCAATTCATCAAAGGAAAAGGTGTCATGGAGCATATTGCGTTCATGATATACGTGGACATGAAGAATCCGGATGGTCTCCCGGATGCTTTTTTCTCCCGGTACTCTGTGACCCTGTTGAACAAACTGTCGGAGAGCATCTTCGCCCAATTAAATGAGCAACCTTCTGCTACCCGAAAGATGAGAGGTACCCACTGGATGTAAAAATGCACGGTATCCTCCCTTCCGAAAAGTTGGCACGTCATCATCGCCACATACATATACTGTGGCTCCAACGAAGAAATTGAATACACACCCTTGTCATTCGCTCTGAATGTCGCGGAGCGCGAAACCCAATCTTTTATCAAATCAGGCATGGTTTTATCATATTCTTCGCACTCCTTCTTTTTGAATTCCTCCAGGAATTCATTGCCATATATATATTCAGAAGTCGCTGGTATCTTATACATAGATTGGATATGCTCTGGTCTGAAAGTCCTGAAGTCGCTGGTAGCTTATACATAGATTGGATATGCTCTAGTCTGAAATTCCCGACCGTGGTCCGTCAGTCATTTATGATAGTTCTGGTGGGTAGGTCGATGTGATCCAATGCCCATCGGATCATGTCGTAGTATGGGAGAAACCGAGGTCTGGTTGCAACCAGGTGCATTCCCGACTGAACAATTTTCTTGTACTTAGTGTCCAGGTCGTCCTTTACAATATCATTGTCATCGTCATCTAAGTCTGAATAGTTTACCAACTCGGATTGCAGAATGTCTGAAATAAACGACCAGGTGGGTACTGAGCCGCCAGTTCGAGGCGAAGTATCCTCGACATTGTCTGGACCCTGCGTTGCATCCTCGACATTCACTTTCGCTGCTCTCCTTGGAGCCATGGCTGACGCTTTCTTTTTCGCTCTTCTGCAATAGACCTGTGTATACATGCGGAAATGAGTTCCGTCGGAGAAAGGTGAGCTCTGTGCGCTTATGAGAAATTTTTAAAAAGAATGAAACTCTCGTATATATTTGAAAACTCTGTACCTTTTGAAATAAGTCTGTCAAATCGCAAATAAAACCAAATTTAATGTATAAATATGATCTTATTTATTTGTGGATTTACCCTAATTCTTCATTAATGTCAATAATGTTCGGTGGCTTGACAGGCAATCGGGTTATGGAGAGCAAGTAAATCCCTCGTGAAGTGTGCCAACCTCGATGCGCGAGACGTATCTCACTTAATTTCATTTTTCTAAAATTTCAAATCTTAACGACTTAAAGAATTTTCTCATCTTTTGTTGTATCGTGAATTTCCTTTTCACACTTTGACTCTTCAACTCGCGAGGCTGCGAGTGTAGGTTTTACCTTAATTAATAATAACCGTGATTTGGTGCATTCTTAATTATATAACTAACCTAATCGCCATATCGCGACTCGGGAATTCGAAGACAAACTTTTGGGAGAATGATATGTCGAGTCGCGATATCACGATGTGGCGATAATTAAGGCTCGAATTAAGAGAAGGAAATCTTAGATTAGGCGACTAATTAATCTCTCTATAATTATGTCGCATCTTCATGAATCGGAGTTTTGGACACCTTAACTCGATGAAAGAAAGTACCGCGTGACGAAGTGTCGAGAACCAAATTTAACCATGGTTAGTTTTTTACCCTTAGTCTCTGACCAAGGTTATCACAAAGTCATCATGTTCTCGGCTATCGGGGCTGCAAGAACAAAAACTCAGGTCTGACAGATGCCGAGGCGCGAAACCCCAACGACGTCTAATCATGGGTTAAAGGTTTTATCCTAGTTAATGCCTTGGACGAAAATTAGAACCGAGTTAGCATTTTCACGACTCAGGACTTGAGAATTCAAGAAATAAAATGTCCGACTTGCAAGACCCAGAAATAAAACCAAAAGAACAAACATACTTGTGAAAAATGGACCTTTTTTGAAAGTGACAAAGAATTTCTATTCATGAGACAAGATTTCAGAGCTTTATGATTTCGGAAGGAGAAGAAAAGCAACTTTAGATCTCAAGTATCAAAAATTGAAAATTGAGCGAGGTGAAAAACAAGGGCAGCTCCAACATAGGCTCCAACTAGGGATCTCGCTTCCCTGTGAGGCGGGAAGAACAGTAGACCAGGTGCCAAAATTGGGTAAATGGATTCATAGGCTAATATCAACAGAAAAATCAAGGAAAAAGATAGAAGGGGAGGGAAATTTCGCTTGGAACCCCAGAATTTTTTTTCGAACTTAGATACTCTTTCTAAACACAGCTGAAGTCACTTTCGCAATTCTACCTTTCTTGCTACTAAGTTTGGGGAACGCTTTAAGACAGTCGTAACGCTCCTAGGATATTCAACAAGTCTTGTGATTCTTAGCTTGCATCAAAAGAATGATATTATATAATCTAAAATAGGGAAGTCCCGTCGAAATTTGGGGAAGTGATCAGGTTTTCAGAAAGAGTTGATTACCAGAGTAGATTGATGTTTACGTATAACAGCCTTACAGATCTCTCAGACATTTCTTCACTGCTAGCGAGCCTGTTCAGTACCCCAGTGAAGTTGTCTGACCCTTTTTCACTGAATTTCTTTTCACCACTTCGGAAAATATTTATGCGTCTAAATGCTAAGATGAGGGCAATCATTTCTAAATTTCCTTTCATCGTCTTAATGGACTAGGTGGGGGAAATCATTTCTGAATTTCCTTTCACCACATGTCTCAGTATTTACTTTTAAAACACGAAGATGGGAGCAATCAGTTTATA
>JZKD02S0856074.1:150063-160874 GCA_000966675.3 Picea glauca
CAGTTTGCAGTAGATATTGTACAAGGTTAGAATTTACATGGAGGAGGTGGAAACTGTGCAGAGGAAGGCACGGGGAGAAGACAAAACTACTTAAGGTTTTGTAGAGCTCTGCCAGGTGGGCATTGATCCAGTGCAAGTGTGCACGAGAAGAACTCTTTGTCGAGTTCGAACAAAAATAGAGTTGTTTAATACTCAGCGAAGAAAGGTTCTGCAAGGTGTTCATCAAGAAAAAGAACACCAAGAGGGCGTGAAGCATTTATTTTCAAGAAATACTTCGGATCTAAGATTGACAAAATCTCAGCAGCACAAGGAGTGCGTGAGGGTGGACTTATTCTAAGTCCCGAAGCTTAGGAGGTTGAGCGTAGGAGTGTGCCAGGAGGAGAACCAAGGAGTCTTCTATGGAGGAAAAGGGTCAAGCCCCTTGGATCTGAGTCAGTTTAAAAATCTCAAAAGGTAAATCGTTTCCATAACGCAGATGAGACCCAAAGGAACGGAGCTCACAGGAGAGAAGAAAACCAAAGGCCGAAGCGTTTGAAACTTCATAAGTCTTCCAAGTATGATAGAAAGTGAAGGAGATCAGAAGGAGAAACACAACAATTGTCAAATCAGCCGCTAAAGATTAGATATGGACTGTCAAATCCTATGTCCAGACAACAGGAGAAGAGCACGCAAGGGATCAAATCTGAACTGATAGATTGAGCACCGAGGACCAATATCCATCGGATCCGGGAGAAGGTGCACGAGGTTTAACTCTCATAACAGTAGAGGAGAGAGGACTTATCAAAGTCCTGAAAGAAATTAGGACTGTCCATTTATGGAGGATGCGTGGCGAAGATCTAAAGCCATCGGGGATTTGAGCACCGGGAAATCAGGGGAAGAATTCCCCAAAATCGCAAAAGGGGATCTCGCGAAAGGATCTAGACCATTCATCCAAGAGGACACATGGCGAGCGATCAAGGTTTGGGGAAAATACCAAAAGGTTTTGGGTCGTCAATCCAATTGGAATGTGGTCATTGGTTCAAGAGGAATATGGACCGTTGATCTCTCAAGAAGGATATTTTTCCATTTCGTCATTGGGGAAGATAGAGGGGAGATTTAGTTGTCACTCATCCCAGAAATCGTGAAAGCGGGAATCACGATCGAATGAGGATCGTTGATCAAGAAGGAATGTGAGTCGTCAATCCCGTGTGTTGAGAATTTCAGCATTTCACCACTGGGGAAGTGGGAGTAAGCACTTACCAAAATTTACGAAATGGAACTTGTGACAAGGGATCGTGATCATTCATTTAGTGGCAGATATAGACCATTGAGAGTCCAAGAGAAACATCAGGGTTTCAAGAATAGGGTGTCCGAAAGGCCAGGAATTGGAAGACGTGGAGTCCTGACTCACAAAACTTCAAAGTAATCATGACCATTGAAGTGAGGAGGAAGAAGGACCATTGGATCCGACCTGTACAAGGATCATATATCTGGATGGTATCGGATCTCTAGGTTTCATGGATTTGAAAAGGAAAGGAAGGGGCACTGCATCGCCATTCCCCGAATCACAAAAGACAAAGGATTTGAAAGAAGGTCAGGACCAATTCATAGGACAGGGTCACATGGAAGAGGCTCAAGGGATGATCTTATCAACCGTTATCCCTTTTCGAGGTTCGACACTTCATCATCCCTGAGGACGAGGAGTCAAGGCGCTTTACGTTGGAAACCCTAAAGTCACGAAACACGATGCACTCTCTGGAGGTAGCTTGAGGTCGTGTGGTGTGGTCACATGAAGGGGGGAGTTAGAGCCCATTAAGCCCTATGTCAGGTTTTGGGACTTTAAGGATGGGGTTCTTCGACATTTGGATCCCGAAAATCACAAAGTGAGATTGCACCTTTTTGGGTTAGCCGGTGATCACATCTTCGTGGTCACATGGGTGAGAACTCGTGCTTGGTGATAGTTCTCACAGGTGGGGTTTTTGGATAAGGACCTTTGGATTCGTTTATTGAAGGTTCCGACAGGAGTCCGAAGATCCATTTCGTCTCATCAAAAGGGAATGATCCAGTGACTGGGAGGTCGTGGACCCCTCTGGGGTAGGGGGTTTTCATCACCTACCATTTACCTATATCTATTCGTTTGTTTCTATGGGAAAACCCCGTAATTTATACACCCTGTAAGATGTTAACCCTCTGTAGATCGTAATATGTTCTAGTTACTTATATGGATACTCTGCGTAAGCATATGTATAGTTTCTAATTCCTATTAGACTCACACTCTATGTGTTTAAGTTACCTCACTGTGGGATTCGTAATTTATCTCTGTGCAAATATATACATAGGATAAACCCTCCATGGGATTCGTAGATGCGGTCTGTGTATTTTCATTTACCACTCTGTGTAAATTTGTGAATACATTTGTATAAAGTGTGGAAACAACCCTTATATGGGAATTTTGTAACTCGCACTCTATGTGCAAGGCAACAATGAATCTTGTGTTTGTGAGTTAACTTCTGAGCTCCATACATCAATATCTATAGGGCGACAATTAACCCTCTGCTTGTAATTTACATTCGATGTTTATATAATGAATATGTATCACGTGATTTTTAACCCTCTGTGTTTTATATAGAAATTCGCAATTTATCTCTAGATTATACATAGTCGTATGGTATAACATTATTTGTACTTTGTCTAAATCCTTTGAATTGCAATTGATTTTCCTCTGTGGAAATTCATGATTTCGATGCATGTATAAATATCAATCCTTCAGTAACTCATAACTCAATTTTCTGTGTATGCAAAATTTTTACTTACCCTTACGAGGATTCATAACTGCGCCTATGAGATTATCCTACTTATTTCCTTTTATGTTCTATGTAATTTATACAACATTGTGTAAATCGCAACTTACACTCTGTATATACAAAAGCATTGTTTTTACCCTTTGTGGGGATTCACAACTATGCTCTGTGTGAGTTATTCTAACTATGTGTAATTTATAATTTATGTGTATCCAAAGGCATTGTTTACCCTCTGTGGGGTTTCGCAACTGTGTTTTGTGTGTTCATTTTAACACTATGTAATTTATAACTTATACTCTATGTTGGATCATGTTGTCATTGATTCCAATGGTTTGATTGATTGATGTCATTGATTGATATCAAGTGATTGATTGATGTCAAAGGATTGATTGATTGATGAT
This sequence comes from Picea glauca, assembly GCA_000966675.3. Lineage (NCBI taxonomy): Eukaryota > Viridiplantae > Streptophyta > Pinopsida > Pinales > Pinaceae > Picea > Picea glauca. The sequence continues at coordinate 153,245 of JZKD02S0856074.1, forward strand.
TCATGTAATATAATATGTATTTTCCTTGATGAGAATGCATAGATGAAGATGGATCAATGAGTTGTCATTCATATGATGAAGATGGATCAATGAGTTGTCATTGATACATGATGAATATGGATCATTGTGGTTTCATTGGTATATGATGAATTGTTGAAAAAATGTAGAGATGACTCATTATTGTCTTATCATGATTGATAAGGTGCACAAATGGATGAACTCCAAAGTGGTCCCCTTATGGTGAAAGCCCTCAGGGGAAGATGATTTACAGATTGAGTTATCCTAGAAGAATGGTTGGAGGACCCTTTCTCTCATTATTTTCTTATCATGATTGATAAGGTGCACAAATGGCTGAACTCCAAAGTGGTCCCCTTATGGTGAAAGCCCTCACGGGAAGACGCTTTGTGGAGTAAGAGATCCCATTCTTAATTGTGGAATAATGAGATGAAGGATAGTGAATTTGTTAGGGAAACTATCATATATGGATAGTGTTTTTCATGCCATTTCCGGTGGTATGTGTAACGTAACATAACTCCTCATGGTTAGAGAGTTAGGGCCATGAGAAGTTGGAGACCCCAGGTTTGGGTAATGGACCCAAGTTTGTTTGATGGGCAATGGTATGAGTTATGATATATTTTCAGATAATACTATTCTATATGGATATTACATTTCATGCCATTTTTGGTGGTATGTGGAACGTCACATAACTCCTCATGGTTTGAGAGTTATGGCCTTATGAAGTTGAAGGACCCTCATATGTCATCTAGAAGCCCTAAAAGGTCAAAGTAGTCAAAGTGGTTTAAGAGATTTTTAAAGGATAAATAATAAAGTGAATTGATGAGTTTATTATAATTCAAATTGAATACAAAATAAATTATTTCAATAATAATTTTAATGGAGAAATTAGAAGTGGGTTAACCCTAAAATAAGGAAAGTCGGCCAAGTGACCTCGAAGATGTTTTTAAGGAAGCTACTTGGAGAGTATAAATAAGAGGCAAGGCTCTCTAATTTAATACACACTTGAGAATATTGAATATATATAGGTGTCTAAGTTAACCAAGGATATCTAAACTGGAATTCTGAGTGAAGGTGAAGAAAAGAAGGTCGAAATGCAAGGAAGGATAAATGCTTTTGATGGTGCTTTCTAAGGTATGTTATTTACAGGTCATCTCACCATTTTCTCTATAACTATTTTTCTATAATGATTCAGACCATGGAATTTCTATTCCATTTCATAAACATATCCAAGTATCTTTGGTAATAAATTCAGCTTGTGGGTCATTGTATTTTGGGAGTTACACTCCATGGAAAATAGGGTTTGTGGCTAGTCCTGAAACTAGTCAAAAACAGGTGTTTTGGGTAAAATCATCATAACTTATTCATAAAAAATACATATTCAGTGAGACTAAATTTTTTGGTTAGGGTACTGTATTTAGTATGTTTTGTAACAGTTTCAGATCCATTCAATGAATATTTTTTTGCAGGGCACTCTCTACAAGGTCTCTCTCTAGAATAAGACAGAATTCAACAAGGTATGCCATTTTTTCTATAACTCATTTTATGAGAGGTTCCAAGTAGTTCCACCTGGATTAATTGCATAACACACATTGAAGAACATTGTATATCAGTTTCAAATCTTTATTCATTACAGGTACAAAGTTACGATTATTTCAAGTTGGGGTTGTTGACTAATCCAAAACTAGTCATGGTTGAGACAACAAGTTGATGAGTTGGCACATACATGTGTATAGTTGATGATGTTGGTACATATTGATGAGTCATTGTTGATGAGTAGTTGACAAATTAGTGGTATATACTTGGTACATGGTTGGATGCACTTGTTTATGGTACAGGTTGATTACAGTTTGTTTGGCACAGGTTGGTGCATGGTTGATGCACCTGTTTATGTTGACAGATTGATATATGTTGAGGATTGTGGCCTCATCTCAGTTGGTGCTGATAATGTAAGATGATTCTTGCATATATATTTGGTTCTCTTGTAGAGTTTTACTCTATTCAATTGTTGATGAAAAAACCCTGGATTGAAGTCCATAATAAAAAGAACAATTGTACATACATCATGTGTTCTTTGTGTTCCTTGTTGATGATATGTTGCTGATATGTATTCACATCTAACTGATTATAAATGAAAACAATGAGTAATAAGAAAATGTTGAATGTTAACTAAGGAGGTTTTGTGTAAGAGGGAAGTTTTGGGAAAAAGATCCCCACACTCATTCACCCCCCGCCCCCCCTCTAAGTGTGGTAGGTGTGTCCAACAATTGGTTTCAGAGTGGGCCTTCACTACAATCCTTAACAAGTTTGAAGGAGATCTATAGACACGCAAATGGATGATGAATTACCAATCCTTGATGAGGAAAACTATTCTACTTCGAGAATAGAGATGAGAGTGTATTTGAAGACAATGGAAGAAGCTATTTGGAAGGCAGCCATTGGTGGATCCGTTCCGTTGAAGAACAAGTCAAATTTTGCAGCTCAAAGGGAAGGAAAGAAGAATGATGCATTGGCTCTCAAGACCATTCTTAGTGGACTTTCAAGCCCTGTCAAATAAAGCATGGGACAATGCACTTTCGCCCAGGATCTATGGCTAAAGCTAGAGGAGACATATCAAAAAAAAGAAAGAAGATGTTGAAGACCACTCTGTCAAGATTATCAAAGGTAAAGAATCTCTAACTCTTGATTGCATATGTGATGATTTTAAAGGAAAAGAATCATGTGATGATGTTGGAAAGAAGGAATATATTGAAGATACTTCAAATGAGGGTAAAGAATCTCCAAAGACTCTTGATTGCATTGATTCAAAATGTGATGATGTTGAATTTTTCTCAAGTGAAGAAGATGATCTAGAAACAGTTTTTGTAAAGTTTGATGATAGTTATCCCATGGAAAGAATAGAAGAAAATCTATTAGAACTTCAAAAGGAAATTGAAGAGGGTTTATATAGATATAGAAGTGATCATTTTTATACACACTATAGCTATCTTTCGGATAACACTAAAAAGTTTCTTAGGAGGAGTCAAAGGTACATCTTGATGTTAAAGAAAATTCTCAAAGAGAGAAATAACACTCTATTAGAAGAAAAGGAAGAAGAGATCACAATACTAAAGAATGGAAAAGAAGATATGAATGTAGATGATGAGATTAGAAGAAGTTTTGAAACCATTGTTCATCTCAAGACCCAAATTGAAGAAGCCAAAAGAATAAAGGAACTATTGAAGATTCAAATAAATGAAAAGGAAGAGTCATGTTGAAGTTAGAAGCTGAAATTGTTGACCTTAGAAAGAAGGTGGAAAAGTCAAACAAATTCTTGAATAGCTCACGAATCTTGGATGAGATCTTGGAAATTCAAAGATCATCATGTGATAAATCAGGTCTTGGGTACAAAGGAGAAGATACACATGTTGAAGAAAGAACCTCAAAGAAGCATGAGGTAAATCCATCAAAGAAGTAAGACAATGTTGCAAAGCAACCATCTACGCAAGGCAAAGAAAATTTCAAAAGAACAAAATAAGAATCTATTTTTGGGACACCAAAGCAAAGGTATGAAAGTATTTTTCATGGGCATTGTTATTCATGTAATGGATATGGTCACAAAGATTTTGAATGTAGATATTATGAAAGAAGATATAATGGAAGATTTTATAACACCATGAGGTGTTTGAGATGTGATCAAGTAGGACACAATGTTGTTCACTGTAACACTATGAGATGCTACAGTTGTAGTGGATTTAGCCACAAATCCCATGAGTGTTGGAAAACAAGAAGAAAGTCCATGATGAGAACTTAAAATAGCATGGCTAGAAGAAGGAATGAAGTAAGGAAGGGAGACATCTTTGAAAAGATGGATGCTCAAGTCTCAAGTTCTAAGGAGAAGGGACATCTACAGAAGTGGGTGAAGAAGACAGATCAACCAGAACAGAATGAAAGACTGAAGAGAATCTCAAGTAAGTCATCTATTAAATCATACACGGGTGACAATGGTATCGTTTGCGTCCATACACAGGCTAACCTTGTATAGGTCGCGTACATACATGAGTTGTTGTGCAGCAGATCACATATATGTGGTAAAGCCTTGAGAAAAAGGCTATGCACATGGATTGCAACTTGATGTGATGGTATAACACTCTGTTGTGTTGGAGCATAATCCTAAATTACATTAGTTTATACCTAGATTAGACTCCTAGGTCTTGGTTAATACATTCATTTACACTTTATTTCACCTAATTTGGCCACATAGAGAAGAAGGGCACCTCATCCCTAGATTTTAGGGAAAACTGCTAATTTTAGATCAAGACTCAACTCTCGGTTCTTGATTTTCGTGATTTTTCTTGATTTTTTCTTGATTTATCCTTGATTTATTCCAAATCCCCCATGCAAAACTCATCTATTATTGGGGAATGTGAACCTCCTCTTTGAGTGAGATATTTATTCCTTAATTAATGATTTTTGTTGTTGCTATTATTAGTAACCACTATTTCGGGTCAGTTAAGTGAGTTGGAACTGCTTCTCTTGTCAGTTAAGTGAGCTTAAGTGAGCTAATGTGCATCACTTAACTCTTTTGGACATTAATGAGTGTGTGACATGTATATTTAGTGGTCTAGATTGAACTATGTGGTCTCCCTTAGCTTATGACACCTATTTTAGCTATTTCTAGCTTTTTTTTACTAGAATTTCTATGTTGGAAATTCTATATATTCACCTCCTCTCTTCTTTTTTGAGGATGGTTGCTCATGTATATTCATTTTTTATTAATATAATTCTCTGATTTATGGAGAAAAAACTTTCTCTCATATCTTGAATATTAGCAAATTGCATGTGTTCAATCTAACTAGAATTCTATATCTATTGGGGTTTCTGCATGAATTCTACATGGTATCAGAGCTAGATTGAATCTAGTGGATTGTACATGGTTTTATTTGCAGGTATAGATCATCAGGAGGAACAAAAATCAGAAATGTATCATCTCTCTCAGCCCACAAAACTCGTTCTAAATCCTTTCAATTACTTCGAATGGAAGACAGAGATCTCTCTGCTCCTCCGAAGCAAAGGGCTTTACCGAGTAACAATGGGAATAGAGAAAGAGTCGACTGTAGTAGCGAAGAGGATAAAGTATTTTAATAAATTAGATGAAGCAATTGGGCTGATATTCCTATCAATTTCCATAGATCTCCTCTTTCATGTTAGTGGAGCCACTACTCCCGATGTGGTCTGGACCACGTTGGAAGGACTATTCGGCAAGCAGGATGCAATGAGAGTGCATCAACTGGAGAATGAACTCATATCCCTAAGTCCAATTCATTTCATAAACTTGCAAGAATTATTCACCAAGTTCAAATCCCTCCTCGTTGAACTTAATGCATGTGGAGTCACGAAAGGGGAAGAACAACTCATCCTTTCAATTCTCTTGAAACTAGGCCCTGAATATTCTGTATTTGTGTCGTCTTTTCAAGCATCTAAATTGACTCAGGAAAAATGGAAAATGCCTCCATTAAATGATTTCATTGCAGCATTGACTCAAGAGCAAGCTAAGTTATTCCAAATGGGTGCCATCAAGCATTCCAAGAACCAAGCACTTGCGGCTATTGATGCTCCAAAGAGCAGTGGAAAAGACAAGAAAAAAGGAACGGGTAAATTTCCTGAATCGAAGAAGGAGAGATTTGCACAATCTTTAGAGAACTCTTATGAGCCTAAGGGTAAGAAGAAGAAGAAGGAAAGAACACTTTTAAGCTATTGTTCCAAAGTTTTTCATCCCGAAGAAAATTTCATGAGGAAGACTATCGATGATATGGCTAAGCAATTGCAGCAGCACAATCTCACGATGCCTGAAAATGCAAAGAAGAAAGATGATAACAGAACGGGAGGGAGAGCACGAGATGTTCATGATTTAATGGATTTCACATCCACTCCATCATCTTGGATTCTTGATTCAGGTGCATCGAACCATATGGATGCATCAAAAGATGAATTTTCCTCCATCGAAGAAAGCACCCGATCCCAATTTACTTGGGAGATGCCACACCCGCAAAGGTGTGCGGAGAAGGAATTGTTGATATTGAAGTGGGATTCTTCACAAATGTGCTTCATGTTCCCTCACTGTCCACAAATATTCTCTCTATATATCATATCACTCATTCCGGCTCTGGAAGGAAGGTGGAGTTCACTCCCGACTCCGCAGTGATTACCGACATTTCCACAGGCTCACAGCTTGCACATGGAATTGAAGATCACGGTTCTCGTTTGTATTTCTTCTCCCACTTTGTTCCTAAATATATTAGCAGTGTATTTCTGTCACAATATAATGATATCAACAGGTTATGGCATGAAATATTTTTCCATCTAAACTATAAGTACTTGCATCAACTCAGCAAGGAAAACATGGTAGAAGGATTGCCAACTATTAAATTCACAAGCGATGTATGTCAAGGATGCATTCTTGGCAAGAATCCAGAGAAAAAGTTTGACAAAGGGAAGGCACAGAGAGCTTCTTCACCTCTTGGTCTGATTCACAGTGACATTACGGGCCCATTCCCACAGCCTTCAATCAGTAAAGCTCGATATGTACTCACCTTCATAGATGATTTCTCTCGCTTTATTTGGGTATTTTTTTTGAAATTAAAATCAGAAGTATTTGAATGCCTTATAGAATTTAAAGCACTTGTTGAGAATGAGTCTCGGTGTAAGATTAAGATACTCCATACTGATAATGGGGGGGATTATGTCAACAAAGATGTGCAACAATTTTGTATTGATGCAGGTATACAACTACAACACACAGTGCCATATACACCAGAGCAGAACGGTGTTGCGGAGAGGAAAAATCGGTCCTTAAAAGAGATGGAAAATTGTATGCTACAGTCGAAATCATTAGCTCCCAAGCTATGGGATGAAGATATTAATTATGCATAATACATACAGAACCGAGTTCCTCACAAATCACTCCAAGGCACCAATCCTTTTGAATGTTGGACTGGTAAGAAACCGAAAGTGTCGCACTTTCATATTTTTGGTTCACGAGCATGGGCTAACATTCCGACAGATAAGAGGAAGGCTTTGGAGCCTCAAAGTGTTGAATGCATATTTTTTGGATATCCCGAAGGTGTCAAAGGATATAGATTTCTGGACTCTCACACTGAAAAGTTCATTCTAGCTCGAAGTGTGAAGTTTGAAGAAGAATCACTGAATGATTTTTCAGAAGACCCTGTCGAGGAATCACTTGTTGTCACTGATGAGGAGGAGTCAGAAAATTCTTTGAGAAATTTATAAAATCCATTAGAGAATCCTTTTAGGTCTGATACAAAGGATGAGGAGTAGGTAATGGCTGCTCCAACTCAATTTCCAACTTGGGCAGAGAAAACCCTGCAAGATGCAGGTGAACTAGTCGGTGATCTTGTGGATACAAGAAGGACTAGATCACAGTTTCTTGGGGCTCCTCAAGCCCTGGATGCCATAGAAAATTTGATTCCCATACATTTCTATATGTCACTTGGTTCAGATCCAAATTCACACTCTGAGGTTGAAGACATCATCACCAAGTCCTTCACTGAAAAGAAATTTTCAGAATTGAGAGCTATGCTTGGAGTGGTGGAGACAACTGAGTAGGTCACTTTTG
>JZKD02S0856074.1:162932-184636 GCA_000966675.3 Picea glauca
CACATGATTGGTATATACTTGGTACATGGTTGGATGCACTTGTTTATGGTACAGGTTGTTTGGCACAGGTTGGTGCATGGTTGATGCACTTGTTTATGTTGACAGATTGATATTTATTGATGATTGTGGCCTCATATCAGTTAGTTATGAGAATGTAATATGAGTCTTTCATATATATCTGTTGCTCTTGTAGAATTGTACTCTATTCATTTGTTGCTAAAAAACCCCCAGATTGAAGTCCATAATAAAAAGAAAAATTGTACATACATCTTGTGTTGTTTGTGTTTTTTGTTGATGATATGTTGCTGATATATGTTGTTGATATGTATTCATATCTAACTGATTATAAATGACAACAATGAGTAATGAGAAAATGTTGAATGTTAACTAAGGATTTTTTGTGTAAGAGGGAAGTTTTGGGAAAAATATCCCCACACTCATTCACCCCCTCCTCTAAGTGTGGTAGGTGTGTCCAACACTCTATGCATACAAAAGTATTATTTACAGTTACATTAAATTAATGATGGGGCCTTGCCCTGTTTTGCGAGGGTACCCATCAGTTGATTTTGGGTCCAATCCTCCCCCTTTGGATCGTGGACAGATCATCGGACAAGCACTTATGGCAAACTGATACTATGCTAAGCTCAAGATAAGTATTGTCTCGTGTTGTTTTTACTACTTGATTTCCTTTTACAGGTTTACTAAATCTATTGTCTTTTCCTTTAGCAGGTTTATACAAATCGGGGAAATCAAATCAAGCAAATTCCTCTCGCTCGAAAAGGTATTCTAGTTTTGATCTAGGCATACAAACTTATGCAATTCTTACTAGATTCTGTCTACAAGTGGTAACAGAGTCCTTGGCCTAAGGTCACTATAATAATTTGAATCAACTAAAATAGACACACAGGTTGTTTGTAATTATTTCAATTGAATACACAGATTATTTGAAACCATGTTGAACCAGATTCATTGAATGTAACAACTACTTTACCATACATTTGTAGACTATTGAATCATTGTTTTATGTGGTTATAAACATAAAGAATATGCAAATATAAATGTGGATTGTTATTTGTTTTATCTCTTTTTTATGGAACTTGTACAGATTTGATATAGTAATTCATCATGTATATATATCCAAATCAATGGTCAATAAGAAATCTCTTTATGCATGAACACATAAATGTCTATACAGTCACTTATATATATATATATATATATTAATAACCATTAGAAAACATACAACCATTTATATCATTTTCTTTTGCATGAACATATAGATATATATACGCAGTTGATCATAGATGTATAACCATATTTAATGATACCAGGAACATACAACAGTTCTTATCTTTTCTTTATGTATGAATACCTATTTGTGTACATACATTCACTTATATATATGTAACCCTATTTCATGCTTCATAAAACATACAATATATTTGTTATTTCAACCAAGTGAGTGCATATATATGTATATACTAACATCACATAAACCATCACATTCCTAACAATTAATAATCAAGCAAAATATTGACAAGGAATGGAAGTAAAGGTACATATCTAAAATTTTGATGCTGGGACACAAATGGAACAACCATGTTCCACCCAACTGTAGAACATCACAGGAAAGTTTACTTGATCTATTCACCCCCTAGCATGACCATGAGTCCATAAGGGAAAACTAAGATGATCCTCCTTTTCTACAACCACCTTCCACAGATCATAAATTCCATTGCCTCACACTAATAGTGTTCATAACAGCAAGTAGCTTCCTTTCTCCAACATACTAAGTAGCGTCTTGCCTCCTCCATATTTTGTATTTATATTCATCTTGTTCCTTGGTCTTTCCTTCCCTCCTTGAAAAATTTGAAGCTTTACGAATCCCTGATTTTTAGGGGCTGCTAGTGGTCAAATCCCTCATTTTCCACTTGTAAAAATCATCCTTGAGGCAACTCAAATTTGCTCCCCACTCATAGAGTCATGGTCAGTTATTTTTAACCTACCTATTCCATTTGTCTTCCAGCATTTAATTTATAAACAAGTTTGTCTTTCACATTTGTCACAATCAAAGAAGTTAGTTGGGAAAGTCAAATATTTTCCCAACAATCATAAATAACTAATTACAATAATAAAATCCCAAATTCAGATTTTCCAAATCTGAATTTTCCAAAAATGGAAAATTATTCCCAAGTACATTTAGACTTTAATAATCTAATATTTTTATCGATATTACACAATTTAATGTTTTGTTCCACATACGTTACTACCCCGTGCATCGATTGAACAACGAGAATTTAAATTCATTGATAGACCACATTATAGCCCATGCTCGCACCACTAGCCTATGACTGCATTTAATCTTAAACATAATGAAGATCTTGCAACAGATTTTGTAGAACCACACTCATATACTGAATTGAATAATTGATGTGACAATGTAAGTGTCATCTTTGTTTAAATCACTAGAACAACTTTGAACACCCTCATTCTACATACAAGTTTCCATTTCCAAAGAAGTCAAAGAAGCGAAGAGAGCATCTCAAGAGTTGTGTTTGATCTCAGACTTTCAAACAAAACAGGTTAAGCTAATGCGAAGAAGAGGTATGTATTAATTTTTATCAGTTCGGCGGTTATAATTTGTATATATGAGCATTCGATCTGCTACACAGTTTCTAACAACATTCTATTTGTAGGGAAAGATGCCTCCAAGGAAGCCAACGACCAGTCGCTCACCGAGGGAACCAAAATTAAAGGAGGAAAAGATTGGTGAAGGGCCTTCTCCTGGCACTACGAGGCAGTTGGAATACACCCCTGAGGATGAACCAGACATTAAAACTTCGAGGAAGAAGGCATTCAATCAACCCCCAGCTTTTGGTGATATAGAAGAAACCACTGGATCTAAAATAATGCTCCCACAGTGGGGACATATATTCAATAGAGTCAACTGGGAGGATTACCCTGAGTTTATCCCACACAGTGACCTAGATGTAAGGGAGATCGATGACCAAGTTTTCTCAAAAATTCGACGGTCGTGCTTGCACATGGTAGCCTGTCGAACTCCATTTCTCCCATGCATCAAGATCTTGAGTTGGTTAATTGATCACACAGACATGCAAAAATGCTTGATCAATGATGAGAATTGTGGATGTGTCGGATGTTTTCTCCTGACAGAGGTCTAGAAGTACTACAAGTTCAAGGACTCGAAGGAGCATTTGAACACAGACTTCGTGGTGAAGTTCTATGAATTCCACAACACCACCCGATTGATGGCCTCATGGTGGAAAGAGAACAATAAATTTCCAAACTGGAGCAATGACTGGTATGGGAAAGTGAACCTGAGGGAGACATATATCTACTTGATGGCTCTCATCTGCCGATTATATGGGGAAAAGGACTATGCCAAGTTCTTGGAGACATGGATGCCCCTAGCATACACTGTGACTATTTCGAGGAGAAGTTTCAACTGGGGAGAAATCATCTCCAAGAAATTGAGTACCAATGTATTGCAGGCTCAGACATCGAAAGAAGGAGAAGCACCCGCTTTTCACATGGCCTCATATCTACTAGATGTAATATACATGAGGAATGTCTTCATTGGTATGAATTTAAGTTGGCACATTGCAGAACTTCCTATTCATGTCTACTTCATCATCCTATGGGAGAATAGGTACAAAAAGTCTTATTCCCTTATTTGCGATGAATTCATCGCTAGGATTTATTTCATTATATTTAAAAAGGAATGTTGAAGGTTGTCTATAGAGGCCAAGAAAATGATCTCAAAAGTAGGCCACTGGTATCTAGATGAAAACACAACCTATATCAGGGTGTTCGAGGCCACTAGAGCACCACATTTTCTCCCTGCTCATGTCCCAGACCGACTCATCATAGGAGAAATATGTTATCAGACTATCCTGCGGGGCTATAATTCCACTTTGGTTAAGGACAAGAAATGATAATTTATACCCTACGGTTTTCATGTGGGGTTTTATATAGTGATGGAAAATGCTCAAGCTAAACAATATGGTTTGAGTCAGCTGGAATACAGGTTCCCAACAGGCCGATTTTGCAAGCATGACCCTAAAGGCCTACTCCTCCAACACGCTTCACAAGTCTCCTCCTGCTGGCCATATGCACATGACAAGTTTGAAGATGAGATTTTCACACAATGTTCTCAATATTAGGAGGAGTTATTATAGACAAAGGCTAACCCAAACATGACTAGGTTCAAATCTATGAGTATGGATGAGCAAGTCGAGACAATAGAGCAGTTGGCTCAAGAAGCTGTTTAGGTTAGAGAAGAAATCAAAGCAGCAAAAACCACAAAGGCACAAAGGAGAGGGTTATTTTTACTAGAAGGAGCCCAAAGATTCATCGACTATCTATAGAACGATCCTCAACTGATATAAATGATGAGGATCACCCCAGTCGACCCAATCAAAATCAGATAAGAGATAAATGACTCATATTCAATACAACTGGAGGAAATCACCGGTTTGGAAAACCATAGAGTTACATCACGACAAAATAAATCATCGGTGAGCCTTCCAATCCAGTATGAGAGTCAAAGAACACCAGGTGAAACAGGTTTGGCAAATCCCATGTTTGATCTAATAACCATCTATGAAGACGAAGAGAGTTTGGAGGTCTCACTGGTAACTCTGATATCGATTACGGAGGAGAAGGAACCTGAGAAAAAATCTTCTCCAATTCTCAATTCATCAGTTCAAAACCCTCTGCAAGGTGAGCATGAGGCTGAAAGTGTTTTAGACACTGAGTTTTTCAACTTGTTGAGGACTCCGAAAGACAACTTCAGAGAGGAGATAGAATCAGGTGGAAAAAAAGAGGAAGTGTGACAGAAAGAGATCAGAACCTCAACATCTGATCACCAAGTAAGTACTAAAAATATCATCGACTCTTCAATTTTGGTCGATACCTTACCATTCGATGAACACCAAATGAAGGTCGAGCCATAAAATCATATGAAAGAAGTACATGAACCAGTCCTAGAATAAATACACACAGTAGGGAGCCTGGGAAACACTCTAACCTGGGGAGAACAACAAATCCTTGAGCATGTTGATGAGGTCATCGATATACAGGATATCACTTATGACAGGAAGAGAAAATCTATCATGAAGAGGACCACCAAGAAGAGAAGAGTCACACTGGATAGCTCGATTCTCATCACCATATAGGAGGTGTTGCTCATCATGGAACATGAAAATACATTTGAACTCATCGGCATAGGGATGGCTATCACTAATGCCACATTGGATCGAGCAAGGTGAGATGAAAAGGAACTGGTTGCTGCACTAAAAGAGTTATATCATCTGCACCATTTGGAAAAATACTATCAAGACTTAACGAAGGCCACGGTGTTCCTGAATAGTGAGTTCCAAGATTCCTATGAAAATTTCACAAACGAATGACATATTTTCACTGTAGGTATAGTCGATTTCCAAGAAGATACTCTTATGGTACTGGAAACCTGCAAGTACGTGGATAGATGGTGTGAAAAATTATACTAAGAGGTAGAAAGAATTGACTACATCAGCACAGTGCAGAAGGGTTGAGATGCAAAGAAACATGGTATTCAAGTGCTAAGGGATAACAACATCTCTCGAATCAGGAAGGAAGATTAATATTGGGTAAGTCAGTTGATACATAAGAAGTCAGCTGAGTGAAAAAAAAGTTGGGAAAAGATCAATCGAGAGATGAAAGGCATTGGCCTCCCAGAATTTGGCTCACCCAAAAACTTTGTCGACCTGAATGACATAGTCAAGTAACGTCCAAAACAAGACTCAACATGGGAAGTGGATATCGCACAGGTGGCGAGCATGGCACCAGATCAAATTCAATAGTTTATGGAACATGCAATCAAGGCTCGTTTAGTTCTGCAGTGTTTGAGTGCCAAAATAATCAAATATAGAGAACGGGCAGTAGAAGTGAAAGAGATCCTTTCAGCCCCGATGGATCAGCACAGATTCCCATATGCTAACACATGTGAGGATATATTTGTCAAGTGGTCAGAATATGAGAAGATTCATCCACTCCAGTAGAACCACAATATGGTTTCAGAGAACAAGGAGATCGAGCAACACATGGCAATATTTTTTTTTACTTAACTTAAACTTGTAGTAGCTATTTTTAGTTAGTCATTCTTTATAAATAAAGGGATTGACCTTTTAGAAAGGGTCGATGGTTTTGGGGGAAAATACCCTCTTTTGAGAATTGTAAATAACTATTTGTAAACATCCTTAATTGAGAAGTCATGTTTAGGACCAGAGACAAAATTACGTTTTTCATTAAAGGCATCATGTGATTGGATTGAGGAGGAATTACTTCCAAGTCTTATTTTAGTAATTGATGTTGTAATGAGTAAGAGTTTATGAATCTATTGATAAGTTATTTGTTTCAATATTTTTTGTAGTTCTTTTTCTCTTAATGATGGAAAGAAAATCGTTGTGTTAATGTGTGATTGATGTTAGAGCTAAGGAAACTGTTTTTCTTGAAATCATCTTATCACATTGCATATTTTTCTTATGATAATTGTCTCTCAGTCAATCTTGAAATACCAGCAAGTTAACATATTAGTACTAGGCTTGTAATAGGTGTGAATATTTTTTTCTGCATGCTTGAGCCCAAGGGTTATCCCAAGATCAACCTTCTTCATTAGTTAAGAATCCTTTCTATCAGTTGGTTTATACCAGTACATATCATTTTTATCAGACTCATTTAATAAAAGAAAAGACAAAAAGAGAACGTTTAATCTGAAGGAGGAACTTTCATAGAAAGACATCCTGTCAATCACCAAGTAAATCCCATCGATAAATTAACTAGATCGAAATATCTGGAGAACCATTCCACCGTTAAATGTTGCAAAGTCTAATTGGGCCTCTAAGGTGAGTTTGATTCCTTTTTTTCATTTAAAGGGATCTCTGACCCCTCAATAGAATTAGCTCTAGAAGGAGGGCCTAAATGAATGAATGGCTAACAATATTTTTGACATAATATTTTTCATAGCCTACCGATTCAAAACAGCCCACATGCATGGATAGTCATTCTCAAGACAACCCACATACAAAGAGTACTCCTGAAATGAGTAACTCACCCCAACACAAGGAAGAAAACCTATTCCCTGAAATAGCTTACACTCTTCTCCACGAGGATTTGAACCAATTCAGAATAATCAGAAGAGCTTAGGCTCAACAAACTGGATTGTTACCCTTAGCCCCGTTAATTCCTTGTAAAAAATAAGTAAGCACACCAGTGGTCGATATCCCCAACCAGGTTTTTGTTCACACAGTATAATAGTGATATATTTTTACCTCATTGATATTGAACAACCCCTCAATCTGATCCTCGAAACACCAGTTGGTAACTACTCTGAGCCGAAATATTTTGAATCCGACGAGGAAGGGTTTAACTCGGATCACTTAGTTTCAAAATAAAACAACATGGGGGATAATAATGACAATAATGAATAAAGTGCCAATCCACTTCCAAATAATCAACCTTGGTTATCTAGAGATGCTTTGGAAATCCCGGGACGGGTACATAACCTCCCTCAACATCCATAAAAGTTACTTCCCAAGTTCGACCCTGAAACCTCCGAATTTCCTAAAGACCATATTAAAACGTTCATACTAGCTGTAAGATTGATGAATGTACAACATGAGTATGTAGTATGCATACTTTTTCCCTATACCTTTGAGAATTCAGCCTCGACTTGGTATTTTAACTTTCTCGTAGGGTCCATAACTAGTTGGACGAAGTTTCAAAAAGATTTCTTAGAAAACTTTGCAGAAGAAACCACCACGTGAGCTTTGATGGTTGAACTCTTTGTCACCACCATGATTTCAAAAGAGAAGGATAAAGACTTCAATCAACGGTTTACCACTATCCTGAACAAATTTCAACCCAAATATAAACCTACCAGGAGTTGGAAATTGAGGTATATGCTAATGCTCTCCCTACTTCTATTTCCATGTTTGTGAAAAGGGATGCCAAACATACCCTAGCTGAAAATTTCGAGGAATCCAAAATGATTGAATTCCAAATGAAGGGATGCAAAGAGGGACAGGTCTCACGAGTTAAGAAGGAAGTTCAGCCTCCACCCAGGAGAGGACTATTGTTGACTAGACCCCTAGGAAAACAAACAGAACAAGGTCTTTAAAAGGGAAGCAAGGACATAGAATACCTACAACGGATGATAAAGAAATTGTCAAATGAAATAGTAGACATGAAAAGAATTTCTGGGGAAGGAAACCAAGGTCAAAGGCCCTATAAACCCTTTTTTAAGAGAACATAAAACTTTCAAAGCAATTGAACCTTCCCCAGCCAACTTAAACATCGACCTAGGTAATGTAGCATCCAACTCTTTTTGTACGTATCATCAAGAGAAACATTCTGAAAGAGATTTTCCCCATTGAGTGCACACTATGAATTTAATGGCTAATCGGTTCATAGATGAAGTTTCCCTTACCGAAAAATCAAGCAGCCCAGCGATGAACATCGTTGATCAAGAGGAAGTTGAGACGTTGAAAAAAACAACCATGTTGTTATGGGATCCGGACTTGC
Source organism: Picea glauca (assembly GCA_000966675.3). Classification (NCBI taxonomy): domain Eukaryota; kingdom Viridiplantae; phylum Streptophyta; class Pinopsida; order Pinales; family Pinaceae; genus Picea; species Picea glauca. Next base: position 171,516 of record JZKD02S0856074.1, read on the forward strand.
CGATGCCTCCCGGTGATGTATTTGAGGTTCAAGAACCACCCGCTGAGGTGTTGGCTGTGAAAACACGAAGTAAAGGTCAACTGGTATCAAATGACCTTACCATTGTACAATATTCGAGAGGAAAACAAACAGTCGATCACTCGAAAGAACCTTTTGTCTCCTAAAGAAATCCTATAAACATACATAAACAGGAGTCACCCAAGTTGGACTACAACATAGTAGAATACTTAAAGATGTTGAAGGATAATGTGTTGGTCATGGACATGTGTAGAATTCCCCAGCAAAAATACTTTATGTTACAGGCCTTAAGGTCAATAGAAGCCCCTATAACAAGCACTGACCTAGTTGAGGTCCCATCTCCCACAGATCTAAAGAACAAACCAAATGTGAACACTTTCTCTGTAGATAAAAAAGGAAAGCCTTTTGTCCCACCTTTCCTTTTAACGTTTGAAATCTTCAACATAAACCTCCATAATTGTTTAGTCGACTCAGGGGCATCCTCCAATGTCACACCATTATCTATCTACAAGAAATTAAACGCATTTCCGCTTAAAAGTGATAAACAAGTTATACAATTAGACAAAAATTGGGTAAACGTTATTGGGGAACTTAAGGATGTCATGATCAGAATGGCTACACACCCGAAATTTGTTCAATTCATTGACATCATTGTAGTAGATATACCAAAATCTTATGGACTGCTACTTAGTCAAGATTGGTCCAAGAAATTGAATGGATACTTTAGCATAGAATGGGCTCACCTATGGTTTCCATTAAAGGGACATGCCAACATGATTAGGATCGATAGGGAATGATATATCAAACATACTATCACCAATTTAGAATCCTTCAATGAACCCTCATTGACAGATTTCCCCGTGCTAGGAAAATACTACTACGATTCTGATTTCAGAAATTTCGCTCCTCTCGCATCTAATGTACCTCTCTTTCAAAACTCTGAAACAGATTTTCAAGTGAATCTACTGGGAGCAGCAGAAGAAAGCCTCTTCTTCCAAGAACCTCTGTTGGAAACCACAGACAAGGTATATGGAGATGAGGATATGGCTAGGCACGAAGAAGCTGACAAATTCCACTCACAATTTTGGACGTTGTCTTTTGATGGGTCTAAATCACAAGAAGGGTCAGGAGCAGGATGCATCCTCACTGACCCAAAGGGGAAGAAGAATTTCCTATCCTGTAGACTAGAATTTGAATGCACTAATAACATTGCTAAGTATGAATCTCTAGTTTAGGGACTGAAGAAAGCCATAGACTTGAACATTAAATAACTGAAGGTTTTTGGAGACTTTGAAATTATCCTCAGGCAAGTGAATAATATTATACATTGCAACTCACCCTACTTGATGAATTATCAACAAGAGGTGCATAGGCTAATAGAAAATTTTGAGGCCTTAAATAGTACTATGGTTCCCAGGGTAAAGAATACTCTTGTTGATTCTCTAGCTACTGCAGCCTCAAGGCTATCCACTTTATAAGACTATTAATCCTCCAGGTTCACTATGAAACTACTCTACAAACCATCAGTACCCAACAATATTTCTAATTGGAAGGTATTTAAAGGAGATGAATAGATTGTATATTTTCTAACGAATCAAGACAATTTTAAATATCTAGCTATTGAACATGAAGTATTCCAAGAGAAACTAGCAGAAACCGATTTCCATGAACAAAGGGGCGAAACATATCACTCTAGTAGCAAACCAAGGCTTCACACAATACCGAAAGGGGTATCCAATTTGGAGAACCTTTTCGACATGAGGGAAAGATTTAAAGGGTCAACGAACATGAAGACAGGGAGTTTGTGTTCCATATACGAGACTATAAATCTAGGAACCTCGGAAAACCCTAAGAATATAAATCTAGGAAAAATAGTTTCTAAAAAAGAAAGGAAATCTTATCTCAATTTTTTTAGAGAATATCAAGATGTCTTTGCGTGGTCCTACCAAGAATTGAAACTTATGACACTCGCATTATTCAACACACCATCTTTTTAAAATCTGGAGTAAAACCCTTCCAACAAAATCTCAGGAAGTATCATCCATCTTTGGAACTCCTCATGTATCAAGAGTTAAAGAAATTATTGGATGCTAATATTATCTTTCAGGTTAGACACTCTGCCTGGGTAGAAGATTTGGTTCTTGTCAGGAAAACATCTGGGGAGATTCGCCTGTGTGTAGATTTCAAAAATCTTAACAGAGCATTAGAAATGGATAACTACCCAGTCCCACCCATGTAACATCTCTTGCAGATCATTTCATGTAACCAGGTTCTAGTTCCAGAACAAGACCGATTGAAAACTACCTTTTGAACCAAGTGGGGAAATTTTTCTTATAAACGCATTCCCTTTGGGTTGATTAATGCGGGAGCAACCTTCTAAAGGGCCATGGACGTAGCTTTTAGGGCATTTATTAACATATGTGTATTAGTATACTTGGACGATGTGACTATGTATTCAAAGAACAAAAAATACCACATCCAACATCTAACCTAGATTTTCGAAAGGTGTAGGAAATATGGAATATATTTAAACCCTAAGAAAACTATATTTGGTGTCGAGGAAGGGAAACTACTAGGTCATATTATATATCAAGAAAGAATTTGAATAGATCTAGAATGAATAAAGGAAATAGCTTATCTTCCCTTACCCCACAACAAAAAGGCTATGCAATCCTTCTTTGGGAAAATTAACTTTGTGAGGAAGTTCACACCTGATTTCTCTGAAACTATCAAACCCTTGCAAAAAATGATTTGCAAGGATGTTGATTTTAAGTGGGATGACGACCGAAAATATGCTTTCAATAATATCAAGACTGTAATATCTCAAGCTCCCATGTTGCGAAGTCCCAACTTTAGTAAATATTTTTTCCTCTATGCTTTCATCTCCGACCAATCCTTAGCTGCAGGTTTGACCCAGAAGGATGATGATAATAATGAGGCACCAATATAATTTATGAGCACTAACCTCCAAGGATCTGAATTGAACTACCCTGCTATAGAAAAACAAGCTTATGCAGTGTACAAAGAAGTAAAACATTTTAGATCTTACATCCTAAAAAATCACACCAAAGTCATCGTGCCTCATCCCACAGTCTGATCCCTATTCACTCAGTAGGAGATGGGGGAGAGAAGAGGAAATTGGATGGCAATTGTCCAATAATTTGATCTAGATATAAAACCTGCCAAATTAGTAAAGGGACAAGGATTGTGTAAGATGGCCACAGAAGCCCAAGACCGAATAAATGAAGACCTCGGGTGGGAAAATGAATTAGCATTATGGTGTACTGAAGCTTTATGAATTCCCCTAGGGAAGGATTCTTGGTATGGAAAAATGATTTGCCTCATGCATCATGGGACTTTCCCAGAAAACCTAAATCCTAAGGAAATGAGAGCTCTCAGGCTAAAATATGCACAATATCGCCTCGTAAATTCAGTTGTTTTCTGCATAAATTATGATGGAGTAATATTGAGATATCTTGAATGTGAGGATCTAGAAAAGGTTCTAAAGGAGCTCCATGATGGTCCTGTAGAGGTAAAATTTGCAGGAAATACCACAGCTCACAAAATCTTAAGAGTTGGCTATTATTGGCCTACTCTATTTAGGGGCACTCATACTTATGCTAGAAAATGTAAAACTTGTCAAATGAACACAGGGAGAGAAAAGAGAGCAGTTGTCCCACTCCAACTAGTGACCATATCTAGACCATTCGAGCAATGGGGGTTAGACGTCATAGGGAATATTACCCTGAGTTCTTCAAAAAAACATAAATACATATTGACTGCTATGGACTATTTTATGAAATGGGCAGAGGCCATCCCTCTAACTCACAAGAATGAAAAATTTTTAATCAAATTCATAGAACAATAGTTGATCATGAGGTTTTGGATGCATTCCATTCTTGTTTTTTATAATGCTGCTTATTTTTCTTCTACTCTATTAACAAAGTTCACTATAGACAAAGGAATCATAATAAGATACTTTGCAAACTACTATCCACAAGGGAACAGAGTGGAAGAATAAACTAATAAGAACCTAGTGAGGATCTTGAAGAAAACAGTTGCAGACAATTAGAGGAATTGGCATAGCTTGCTTCATAATGCCTTATGGGCAGACAAAGTAGCACCCAAGGAAGCTATAGGGAATTCCCCATACTTTATGGTATATGGAAAATAAGCCATTATCCCAAATGGGTTATATCTTCCATCACTTCATCTTGCTCATATTTCAAGAGGACAACCCTCATCAGTTATTCAACAAAGAATTGATACCTTCCTCATGCCGGAAGAGGAAATCGAGAAAGAAAAATTGAAGCTCGTCGCTCATCACTAGATAGTTAAAAGATGGTTCGACAAGCATAAGGCCAAAGAGAAGAATATTGAAGTAGGTGACTTATGCTAGATTACTCAGAGGGGGGATGAATCAATAATATATCAATTTAATCATTTTTCACCATAAAATGCAAGTGTTATATCAATGTAGCATTATCATCCAATAGTTGCAGAGTAAATAAACAATGAAATAATGACCAATCATACACATACATAGTACACCAGTGTTTTACGTGGAAACCCAAAGTAGGAGAAAACTACATAATGTTTTTTCTTATATATATTTAAGAATTATATTCATTAGAAGCACCAACTTCCTTTGTTTTCCAGCTACAACTGGAAGGAGGCTCCAACCCCCTAGTTTCTCAGGCTACAACCTGAGGTAATATCCATCTCCCCAATTCTCTGGCTACAACTAGAAGGAGGATACAACCCCCTATGTTCGTTGGCTACAACTGAAAGGTGGCTACAACCACATGTCCTTTAACCATCCAACTGCCCTGAAATATAAGTGCCAAATGTAGAAACTAAATATGTCACTAAGAAACCTGTCACTGTATACTCATCAACCAATCTGATCTGATCACATATACCTCAAACACTATACCACAAGTTTGTACCTAAAACCATATGCTAGAACCTCACTGTTATACAACCTCTATCTGTACCAAAACCTTCAGCAACATACCTCAACCAAAATCCCTCAAAAATGAACCAGTAATAAACTTTAGTAGATCTACCTCAAATCAACTTTACAGCAACCCATAAACTCCCAAGCAGGCATCCACCATATTTACAAGTAAGACCCTCAACTTGATTCATAAATTCAACACTACACATATGAAAACCGTGCACTTTTTTCTTCTTGTAGTGTTTTCTTTCCACAGTTTTGTTGTTGCAAATCCACTGCCGCGATTTTTCTGCCGCACTTTTTCTGCTGCGGTTTTTCTATTGCACTTTTCCTACTGCAATTTTTTTGCCGCACTTTTTCTACGCACTTTTCTTGACACACTTTTTCTTTCGCAGTTTTCATGTTGCACTTTTTCTGCCGCACTTTTTTTTCCACAGTTTTCCTGCTGCACTTTTTCTGCCACACTTTTTTTACCGCAGTTTTCCTACTACACTTTTTCTTCCATGGTTTTCCTACCGCACTTTTTCTTCCACACTTTTCTCTATCAATAATGCCTGCCCAAATAATCTTTCACAAAAATAGATATTCAATTATATTCAGGTGGGTTTTGAATGAAAGACCCTTGCCTCTTATTTATACTTTTATGTATCTTCCTCAAGGGGTTACCTTCTAACCATCTTAACCCACTTTCCTTATTTTAGGGTTAACCCACTTATAACCACTTGTCCACTTAACTTAACTACTTTCCATAATTAGTAAGTTCTCCATTAACTTTATTATTTAAATAACTTCTTTTGCATCCTCTTTGACTTATATTACACTCATCACTTCACTTTATTATTTAAATAATTTCTTCTTTGCAAACACTTTGACTACTTTGACCTTTTGGGGCTTCTAGATGACTTATGAGGGTTCTCCAACTTCACATGGCCATAACTCTCTAACCCTGAGGATTTATGTGACGTTCCACATACCACCGGAAACGGCATGACATGCACTATCCATCTAGAGTAGTTTTACCTACAAATATATCAAAAATAATATCGTTATCCATCAAACAAACTTGGGTCCATTACCCAAACCTTTGTGCTACCAGAATTTTCTACCATACTTTCTTCAAGGGTTGACATCAATGACAACCAACCCAATTAATCAACAATATCCTCCTTTGGCATTGATGGCAACACTATGATGCAATACTGAAGCCATGTCATGAAATACTGAAGTCATATCACTCATGCTCTTCTTGTTACCATCGCTCCCCCTGGAACCATGCCTCTGTGCTCTGCATTTGATAAATCTCCCCCCCTTTGTCATCAATGGAAAATGTATCTTTCCATTTGGGACTGCTCCCCCTAACTAAACTATCCTTAGGGATACTCCCCCTAACTGAACTCTTCATGAAACTGATCTCCCAGCCTGAACTTTCCTCTTTATGGTGCTCCTCGTGTAAATATAAGACATATAAGATAAGCATTCAAAAGAATTCATTTTGGAGTAGAAATTACTCTAAGTCTCTCGTGAAGATACTCAAAGGCTTCCCGTGGAAGTGGTTTTGTAAAGATGTCTGCCACTTGTTATTTTTTTCCCACATATTCAACTCTAATGTTCTTCTCTACAACCTGTTCCTGTAGAAAGTGATACTTTATTGGAATGTGCTTTGTCTTGGAGTGCATCATCGGGTTCTTTGAGATATTGATGGCGCTTGTATTATCACAATAGATTGGAATGGGCTCATCATACTCAACCTGTATATCTATCAAGTTTGTTTCATCCATAGAACCTGAGTACAACATCATGTTGTTGCAATATACTCTACTTCAGCTGTAGATAAAGATATCGATGATTGTTTCTTGCTTATCCATGATACTAAACACTCACCCAAGTAGAACGTTACTCCATTGGTGCTTCATAGGTCATCAATGCAACCTACCCAATCTTCATCTGTGTAGGCAATAAGTGATAGATCCTTTCCTTGTGGATACCATAATCCAAACTCTTATGTTCCTTTGACATTTCTAAAAATCCTCTTCACTGCTATGACATATTATTCCTTTGGTGTTGCTTGAAATTGTGCCACCTGTCCAGCTTCCTTCATTACATCTGGTCTGGATGTTGTCACATATAGTAACCTACCAATCATTGACTTGTATTTCTTCTGGTCTGTAGACTTTGAATCATCATATTTAATCAACTTACAACTGATTTGCATAGGAGTGGTAATTGGTTTACAATCTTCCATTCCGAACCTCTTTAGCACTTCTCTGATATACTTAGTTTGAGAAATAAAAATTCCTTGGTTGCTTTGACGTATCTGAAGACCCAGAAAGAAGGATATTTCTCCAAGTAATGGAATTTCAAATTCATTCGGCATATCCTTTGCAAATATCTATCTTAACCTATCATCATTGCTTCCAAAATTAATATAATCAACATAAACTTCAATTAATAAAATACTATCTTGAGTTACCTTGATGTAGAGGTTGTTGTCTACACTTCCTTTTTTGAACCGTACATGTTGTATATATTTATCCATTCTAGAGTATCATTCTCTAGGAGTCCGTTTTAGACCATACAAGGCCTTCTTCAATTTGCACACGTAATCTGCGTTCTCTGGAAATTGAAATCCTTCTGGTTGTTCGATGTAGACTTCTCCTTCAAGTTTCCCATTCAAAAAAGTTGATTTCACATCCATCTGATAAACTTTAATATTATTGGAGAATGCATAAGCTAAAAACAATCATATTGCTTCCATTATGGCAACTGGGGAAAATGTCTCTTCAAAGTCGATTCCTTCAACCTATGTATATCCTTTACATACCAATCTAGATTTGTTCCTTGTAACCTATCCATCTTCATTCAATTTATTTCTGAATACCCACTTTGTGCCAATAACATTCTTATTCTTTGCTCTTGGAACCAATTCCCAAGTGTCATTCTTCTCTATTTGATCCAATTCATCATCCATGGCCTTATTCCAAAATTCATCCTTGTTGGCCTCTTCAAAAATGTTTGGTTCAATTGTATATTAGAGTTCTAGGTGTGTTTGTTCTAGTGAACAGATTCTTCTTCTAGTCTCAACTCCCACATCTTTGTTTACGATAATCTGATATGAAGGATGATTCTTTTGTACTCGCTTTCTAGGTGTCTTTGGAGGCACTTGCTGATATTTCTCTTCTACTTCTGTCTTATCCTCTTCATCTTCCCCTTCTACTTCTTCTTCATCTTCTACTTCTTCTTCATAAAGCTATTCCATTGATTCATTTTCTTATTCCTTTAATTCTCATCCACCTATTTCATCAATTGTTACATTGATGCTTTCCACAACTTTGTTCAAGCTCAGATTGTAACACTTGTGTGTTTTCCTTGTACTTGAGTAACCAACAAGTACTCCTTTGTTTACACAAGACTCAAACTTTCCCATCCTACCATCTTCTCTTTTGATGTAGCATTTTATTCCAAATACTCTGAAGTGCTTCACATTTGTTGGTCTTCCTTTCCATAGCTCGTAGGGAGTTTTTTTATTGTTTTTTCTGAGCATTAATTTGTTTTGAATGTGAACCGTTGTGTGCACTACATGTGTCTAAAAGATATCTGTCAATTTGGAATCCATTAGAATTGTTCAAGCCATTTCCTATACTGTCATGTTCTTTCTTTCAACAACTCCATTCTGTTGAGGTGTCCTAGAAATGGAGAATTTCTTTTTTATTCCATGCTTGTTGTAGTAGCCCATAAATTCCTTTGAAGTGAACTCTCCTCCATTATCATATCTCAAACATTTGATTTTTGAATCCATTTCATTTTCAACCATTTCCTTGTAGACCTTGAAGTTTTCAAAAGCTTCTGACTTATTCCTGAGAAAGAAAACTACAGTCATTCTTGTATAACAATCAATTAATAACATAAAGTGTTTCTCACCTTTTAAGCCCTTTGTTGTAGTTGGTCCAACTAGATAATTATGCACAATTTCCATTGGTCTTGTCGTTGAATATTCCTTTGATTTAAACCTGATCTTTGTTTTCTTTCCTTGTTGACAATGCTTGCATAAAGTGTTGGTTGGTTTCGTGATCTAGGGAATTTCTCTAACTTCTTCCTTTTTTCTGACTTTGACAAGGTTATCAAAGTGTATGTGACCCATTCTTCTATGCCATATCCAACTTTCATATTCCTTTCCTAGACAACACTTTTCATTTCCAACTTCACTTAATACATATATGTTGCTTGAATTTCTTGCAGTTGTTGCAATCAATTTTCCTGAACCTTGTTTTCTTATCTCACACTTTTGTGAATCAAAAGTAACTTTATGACCTTGGTCACACATTTGACTCACACTTAGAAGATTATGTTTAATATCTTCTACTAGTAGAACATTTTCTGCCTTCGTATTCTTGTTTCCAACTCTGACTATGCCTTTTCCAATGATTTTAGTTGAATCATCATTTTCGAAGGAGACTAGTCCATTTCTTTCCTTTCTTAATGTAAGAAACATGTCTTTATCACCTGTCATGTGTTTTGAACAGCCATTGTCAACATACCAACCATGTTTCTTTTGCTTATCTTGTAGAGAGAGTGTCCATTCTTCATTGCTATACTGATTATTCTTTCTTATCCATGTTCTCTTATGAGGTTCCTATCTATGACTGTTATTGTTCTGTTGTGGTTCTCTAGGAGGAACTATCATTCTTAAATCTTTGGCCATGTGTCCAAAGTTGTTACACTTGTAGAATTCCACTTCAGTTCTCAATGATTCAAACCTATTGTAACTTGTTCTTTGTGTTTCACTAGGCCTTCTTGGATAACCCTTTTGTGTATGAATTTCAAATTTGTTTATGTTCTTGCTCCTAGCTCTGCAATTCATAGCATTATGTCCAAAATTATTGCATGCATAACATAAACCAAAAAATATTGTTTGATACCTCGGAGTTGAAGATCTTTTGAAAGGATATTCTCTTCTTAATCCTTTTTCTTCCTGAGGCCTATCTGTAGGTCATTGATTATGAAATATGAATCTTCTCGGTGGAGGAATGTCCTTGTAATATTGTTTGTAGGTCTTCCTATCCCCTTTGATTATTTCTGCATAGATTTTTGGATATGTTTCTTGTTTTGTTGTTTTGGAGCTTGATCCCTTTTCTGTCTGATTGTATCCAAGTCCGGTCTTGTCATGATGAGGCTTTTGGCTACTGATAATGTCATCCAAAACTTTTGAATTGTTCTGCATTTATTTTTTTTGAATATCATTTCTTAATGTGACAATATCTGCTTTCAAATTTTCAATGATCTTGTCTCTTTCTTCTAGTTGTTCTTTGAGTTCTTCTTCAATTATTTTTTCTTCTTCTATTTGAACCTTCAAATTTGTGATCATTTGTTCTAGTTCCCGAGTGTCTTCCTTCTTGTCTAGTTTCTCTTGTAGCTTCTTGTTTTTATTATTTTCTCTTCTTATAACTTCTATGGAAGTAAAAAATTCTTCTCAGTAGTCAACTTTTGCCTCTTCATATTCTTCTTCAGTGTATTCTTTATCAGATTCTTCTACTTCCATGAATATAACTCTTTCTGTCTCACTGTCATTGAATTCATCTTCATCTGGTGAGGATATGTCTTCTTTGGTGCAAAATCTTTTCTTGAAATCTTTCTTTATGGTTTTTTTTCCTTTATATGTTTGTTTGTTATTTCAGTAATCTTCATCACTCATTTTCTTTTTCTTATGAGGACATTTGTTAGCAAAATGACCAATACCATCACAATTAAAACAAATCAATGAAATATTACCTTTATATTTGTCATTGGTTACCTTGTTCAATCTTCTGACAAAGTTGGCTACTTCTTCATCATATTGTGAGATGTCACTATTGTTTCTATGTTCTTTTTCCTTTTTCTTTCCCTTTTGCATTGACCTTTTGGATGCTTTGAAAACTACTTATTTTATATCTGGATTTTCCTGTTCAGTTCTCATTTCATATGCTGTGAACATTCCATGTAGTTCGTCCATGCTTATTGAGTCTAGATATGCTCTTTATTCTAGTGTTGATATCTTAGGATCAAATATCATAGGAAGAGATCTTAGTACCTTTTGAAAAAATACAGATTCTTTAATTTATTCTCCCAATCCTATGATTTTATTTACTGTTTCATCGACTCGTAAGAAGTAAGTTGTAGTATTCTCATCTTCCATCATCTTTAGTTGTTTGAACTGACCTCTGTAAGTTTGAAGCTTTGTTGCTTTGAATTTTGAATCTCCTTCATAAATATTTTGAAGCTTATCCCAAATCTATTTAGCGGATTTACAATGTATAAATTTGGTGTATACCGATTCACAAAGACCATTTAGAAGTGCATTTGTGGCTTTGTAATTATTTTGATCGATTTTTGTTTCTCTTTTATTTTCCGGTGAAACTGCTGGTTCTTTGTATTCATCTAAAACTGATTTCCAAATTTCAAAGCCCTGTGCCTGTATATATGTTTTCATCCTTCTGCTCCAAAATGCATACTTTTGTCCATCAAACTGTGGTATTCCATTTGTATACCTGTTGTTTCTCTCCATGATCTACCTTTCAGTGGTTAAACTGATTTCTTAAGGAACTTCCTCTGATACCAATTGTTGGACTACTGAGAGGGGGGTGAATCAGTAATAGAGAAATTTAATCCTTTTTCACCAGAAAATGCAAGTATTGTATCAATGTAGAATTATCATACAATAGTTGCAAAATAAATAAACAATGAACAAATGACCAATCATACACATACATAGTACACCAATGTTTTATGTGGAAACCCAAAGTGGGAGAAAACCACAAAATGTTTTTTCTTATATGTCTTTAAGAATTATATTCATTGGAAGCACCAACTTCCTTTGTTTTCCAGCTGCAACTAGAAGGAGGCTCCAACCCCCTAGTTTCTCAGGCTACAACCTTAGGGAAGCTACAACTCTCCAATTCTCTGGCTACAACCCCTGTTGAATAGATTTTCATTGATGTCAACAGTCGAATTGATGATCTGTTGTTAATTATGAATTACCTCAGTTGAGATTATCATTGATGTCAAACAGGTATACCAGTAAGAGGAAGATGTCATCAGTGTGCAGAGATCAAAAGAGAAAACATGAGAAGTGAATACTCGAATGAGTTAAGCTCAGAAGGGCTGGCGTCGAGTTCAGAGAAAGGATCCATCGACAATCTTGATGGACGGTAGAGATTTTTGGAGACAACAGGAACAAATAGTCGTGGATCACTAGATACAACATAGCTGCAAGGAGGATAAGCAATGAACTCATTCAAACTCCAAAGCTTAGGAGGAGGAGCAACGTGGACCGTTAGATCCAAAGACAAAAAGGAGGAGCGACGTGGGTCATCGATCCAACGAAGAGTGGAATATCGGATATAAAGAAATCAATATTCAAAAGAAGGGAGGTTCTCTAGCCTTTGAAATACCGAAACAAAAAATCACGATATGATAAGGACCTTCGATCAGGAGGAGCGACGTGGGTTTTCGATCTGATAAGAGTGGCATACCAGATTTCAGGAATTCAAAGATTGTGAGTTGAGAGAACGGAGCATGCTTCTTGAAATATCGAAAGGCGAATTCATAATCCAATCCAGACCATTGGATCGAGAGTTAATCCTGTCCGTTGATCCAGAGGAAACATGGCGTTGGTTCCACACTTCGTTGATTGGAAAGTCAAATACTGAAAGTGTTAACCTTCCAAATAGAGAAACACGTGATCATGATAGAATCATGGGTTGTTGGATCTTGAAATCGTTCGAAAGTCGATGGATTTGAACCAAGGAAAAATGACACAATAGACCATGTCATCAAGACACATTGACAGACCACGTCAACTAAGGACACATGGCATAATAAGACACTGACAAGTGTCAAGTTGATACAACATTTCAGGCACGTGATTATCACGAATATGTATGACACATTGTTGGAAATACTAAAACAACTGAGAGGGGGGGTGAATCAGTTGTTTATAAGCTTAAACAATTTTATATCTTTTAAATCATTATTAAGATTTCTTCATGTGTCATATACCAACATACAACATATGGATAGTAAGAGTAAAGATCATCAGTCACACATAACATACACACAGAGACAGATTTTCACGAGGAAACCCATAAAGGGAGAAAACCTCTTCTTCTTC
>JZKD02S0856074.1:194134-211326 GCA_000966675.3 Picea glauca
CTCAGTAATATAATCTGATCCTCCAACCCCCTATGTTCTCCAACTACAACCACTTGTCCTTGCCCCATCCAACCTCCCTGATATACAAGTGCCAAACATAGAAACTGAATATGTCACTGAGAAACATGTCAATGTATACACATCAACCAATCTGATCTGATCACATATACATCAAACACTATACCACAAGTTTGTACCTCAAACCATGATCTAGAACCTCACTGTTATACAACCTCTATCTGTATCAATAACTTTAGCAACATACCTCAACCAAAATCCCTTAAACATGAACCAATACAAAAATTTAGTAGATCTAGCTTAGATCAACTCTACAACAAGCCATAAACTCCCAAGAGGGCCTCCAATATATTTACAAGGAAAAACCTCAACTTTATTCATAAATTCAACACTACATATATGAAAACCATACCATTTTTTCTTCTTGTATCATTTCGCTGCTGCGAATCCACTGCCGTGATTTTCCTGTCACACTTTTTCTATTGCGGATTGTTTGTAGCAATTTTCCTGCTGCACTTTTTCTGTCGCACTTTTCCTGCTACACTTTTTCTTCCATGTTTTTTCTGTCGTATTTTACCTCCCACAATTTTTCTTCCACACTTTTCCTACTACACTTTTTCTTCCGCAATTTTCCTGCCACACTTTTTCTGCTGCAATTTTTCTACCGCATTTTCTCTATCAATAATACCTACCCAAATAACCTTTCACAAAAATAGATATTCAATGATATTCATGTGTTTTTTGAATGACAGACCCTTGCCTCTTATTTATACTTTTATGTAGCTTCCTCAAGGGGTTACCTTAACCATTTTAACCCACTTTCCTTATTTTAGGGTTAACCCACTTATAACCACTGGTCCACTTAACTTAACCACTTTACATAATTAGTAAGTTCTCCATTAAATTTATTATTTAAATAATTTCTTTTGCATACTCTTTGACTTATAGTACACTCATCACTTCACTTTATTATCTAAATAATTTCTTCTTTGCAAACACTTTGACTACTTTGACCTTTTAGGGCTTCTAGATGACTTGTGAGGGTTCTCCAACTTCACATGGCCATAACTCTCTAACCGTGAGGAGTTATGTGATGTTCCACATACCACCAGAAATGGAATGACATGTACTATCCATATAGAGTAGTTTTATATGACAATATATCAAAAATCATACCATTATACATCAAACAAACTTGGGTCCATTACCCAAACCTTTGTGCTACCGGAATTCACTGTTGGACTTTCTTCAAGGGTTGCCATCAAAGAAAACAAACCCAATTAATCAACAAGTCCTAAAATGGGATAGAGAAAACAAACCTAAGGGAAAACATTCGAAGTTTTGGAATCTATGGCTCGGACCGTTTCAGGTATCCGAGAAAATTGGGACAAGCACGTATTGGTTGCAAAATATGAGGGGGGAACCCGACGCCCTCCCAGTGAATGGCCAATCCCTAAAACAATATTTCTATTAAATAAAAAAATATATATATTATGTATGTGTCTTTCCATGTTATGTTCTGATTAGGATAAATGTGTAGGTTTAGGGTAGACTGATTGCAGTTTCCATTTTATTTATGTCTTTTCTTTTCGATATTTTCTTGTAATAAAGTTGTGTTCCGCAAAACACTGGTTGACCCAAATAAATATGGTGTATAAAACTTTGCTCCTAACTCACACTTACGCGCAGCATAAGAAACATTGGGCAATTTCAATTTTCTTCAAGGATATCTATATCTTGTCTTTGTAAAAAATGACCTTAGCAAGTGATGAAGTCTCTGCCTGGTGGTCTGATAAATCCTAAAGGGAATAGATGGAAAGTTGGAAAGGACCACATGTACCCCTAGACAAATCTAGGAGGAATTTCATATTAACCATTTCATCCTACAGATAACAGATGTCCTCCTCTCCCACTCGCTCAGGGCATCTTTGCCAGAAATAAATCAATTATATTACATGAGTGCAAAGTAGGAGAGGTATGTAGATAACTTCGTCGGGGCTATGAATGCTCGCTGCTAGTGGAGCAAGGTCTATGATGTTTGGGTGACTCCACCGGGCCTATGGATGTTTGCTGGAAGTAGAGAAATGTCGTAGTGAGTAAATGGTTATAACTAAAATAGCCTCGAGCCAGTGAATTCCTGACCTGGATCTTTTCAAAAGGGGGCACGGGTCACGGTCAAGAGGAATGAAAGAAAAATAAGGGTTAAACTCCATAAGCGAACCCAGATTCACAAACTGGGGAAATTGTACATACATGGATAGGAAATACTCTGATGAAATCAAAGACAAATAGTTTCTCAACCAGATTCTGCATGAGCTAATCCCGAAGGAAGGAAAAGAGATTATGCTTTCGCCCAAAGAATCACCATTTGTTGAGCGCTCAACACACCCTAAAATATTTCATGAAATTTTATCTCTTTTGGGTACCACTTGTTTTCTTTTGTTTTTGTTTTTGAATTGAGTCCACTGTGGAGGGATTGCTAATTTTGTTTTACATGTCTCTTTATCGATCAAATCAAATTTTTTTGAACCTGTTAATGAGAAACCTTTGTGTTTAAAAGAACTTGGTAGTCTAACTAAGAATCTACAGCTAAATTGTGACTAGCGCTCTTATGTTCGGCTTAATAAAAATATGATAAAGTAAAATGATCCCAATAGTAGCAATAATCATCGATCGTCGATCCATCATCGGCATTGATAAAAGGCAGAGTAAATTTGCGCTAGTTGTTCACAAAGGAGATTCAAGAATTGGTTGATTTCCCATTAGCGTCGGTGAAATACAAGAGGTCGAAACATTGACATGGGCCATGACGAACCACCGATAGGCGATTACGGATGCATTTGTTCAAGGTTGGTGAAATCTCAAAGGGTTAAATCATTTAGAATTTCTACAGTGACACATCGTCGATCATCGATTCCCGATGCACTTTCAGCATTCGAAAAATTCGAGGGGGTTAATCCGGGAACACTTGTTTAAACATTTTGTCAATCATCGATCTGTTGATGGGTCTTAAATCCCTTGACTCAACAGTAGGAACTGAACCCGCCACCGAGGCCCAATTAGACTCTGCAGCATTTAATAGTGGAATGGTTCTCCAAATCTTGCGATCAGGCCAAATTATCAATGGGCTTTACGTTTTCTTGTGAAGGCTCTTCCTTCAATTTGGACTATTATCTTTTGTATATTTTCTCTTGGGTGGGACCGATATGAGATGTAAGCCGGTATAAACCAAATTGGAAAAAACAATGGAAATAAGCTTAACTAAGGGGAAGAGGTTGAACTTGGGATAACCCGCTGCTCAAGCATGCAGACAACAATTTTATACCACAGACCTAGTACTAATACATTAACCATGTGAGCATCAAATTACTATCTAAGATACTAACTACCAAAAAGAAAAAGCATATACAATGAGATAATGGAAAGAAAATTAATTCATCTACCAGAACCCTTCATCACATAATAACACAACGATTCATCTTCATCATTAAAGCAAAGAACAACAAAAAATTGCACCAGATAACTTGACAACAAAATTAATTTCTCTTACTCATTACAACATCATTCATGAAAAAGGATAGCAAATAGTTCTTATCCATGTCCAATCACACATGCAGTTGATGAAAATAACTTGTCTTTGGTCCAGAAGGACTTCTCAATTCAAAGAAGCTTCAAAATAATTCTTAACAACAAGAAAGAAAGAGTTCTTGCAACAACCATTGACCTCTAACTAATTGGTCGATGACTTTATTTATAATCTAAAGTTAAACTCAAAACAACAACTAAGTGCAGTTTAAGAAAATAAAAATACTCCACATGGCATTATCTTCTAACGGTTTCTTTAACAATCAACTCAAGATAGTTCTCTAAAAGGATGACTTTTCACATACTTAGACCAATTGATATATAGATTGTCACAGGTTTGAGCCCATGGGAACCTGTGTTGCTCCATCGAAGCTGCATGTATCCCTCTGATGTCCATCGCATGCGTCCGGTACTTTGCCATACTGGAGTTTAACTGATGTATCATCGTTCAATCTCTAATCGGGTGGTCCATAAATCATTTCACTTGCTTGGGTACCGCATTGGTCATCTTCACGAGCTCTTCGGCCCATAGTGAATCTTTCTTGGCATGTGACTCGACTATGTCGCACAAGTCGACAAAGTTGTCGGGGGTGCCAAAATTGGGGAGTCTGATATCCTTCATTGCTTTGTTGAGTTTTCCCCACTGTTTCTCTCATATGACCCATTGATTTTGAATTTCTCGACGTGGGTCCTGAGACATCTTAGCCCAATACACAGCTAATCGTTTCATGCGATTAATACTTGTTTTTCCTAACATATGGATTCCATGTTCTTCTTTGTCTCGGCCCTGCTGGACTACATCAATGTACTCGAGTCTTTCTACTTCTTGTTGCGCCTTTTGGTACCATCGCTCCATGTCCTTGCATGTTGCGAGCGCCATGAGACTGTCCTCTTGGAACTCAACTATCTTTGTTGTAAAAATGTGCCTCTCTTTTGTGAATTTTTTGTAAGCTTCTTCGAACTCGCTTCTCAGATATACTGTGGTCTGGGTGGCTCCCTGGTAGTGGGTTTCTTCGGAGGCATTGTTCCTATAGTGCTTACTAAAATT
The DNA here is from genome assembly GCA_000966675.3 of Picea glauca. Taxonomy (NCBI): domain Eukaryota; kingdom Viridiplantae; phylum Streptophyta; class Pinopsida; order Pinales; family Pinaceae; genus Picea; species Picea glauca. Next base: position 198,786 of record JZKD02S0856074.1, read on the forward strand.
GTTGTTTTAATACTCACTATACCTTGGGAGAATTCTCCAGATAACTCGTCTGTCTCCTCTGGGTGCTCTGAACTTCTTTGCGCACAGAATGGGCTCATACACAATGACTGAAAAGAATATAATGGGGGAGATCCTACCAATCGTATCAACCAGTTAATATGAGTAATTGATGCAATTCAAAACAACCTACCGTTGAATCTCTACAAATAAATTCTACGTTGGCTAATGGAAGAGGTGAGGAGGAAGATGCATTGTATCGGGAGGCTTAAATGGTCCTTTTGGTTTACACACGAATTAGCAACTAATGCGCGATCCTGGAATTAATTAACCCTTTAAATGAGTCATATCTAGTGAATCTTAGAGCTAAAACGTCCCAACACGTCGCATTTCTCAGTGGATAGGTCAGGGATCGACGATGCCTTGCCTATGCTTCCGTTGGTATCCTTCTTAGAAAACTTTCAATGCTGACGGGGTTCGACGATCGACATGGGTGATAACATAAAAATCAGGCGGCTGATGCAGACGAGTATCGGGGATTGGCGATCAGGGATTTGTTCAAGCACGTGGTTTCCTTCCAGGTTACATATTCGTAAATCCCCGATGCCGAAAACATTTAGACAATTGGCGATCAAAGATATCCTTCCTTTACTCGCGTGACACTTACTCTCTTCAAAAATTCCCGACACCGATGAGGGTCGGTCATTAGCAATATTCTTGTGTAATGCCTGTTGCAAAATTAAGACTGTCATCTGCCGACGCCAATGGAGGTCGAGGCTCGGCTATTTTGGTCCTCTTGGGTGGAATTTTTCATCTCTAATCCTTCCTGATGTTGAATTCCTTTAGCGCGTCAGGGGGAAATTTCGGTTGTCGGTTCTTTAATCAAATGTTAGTCTTTGTTAATTCATGATGATTTCCGCTTGCCCGAAAAACTTTGAAAGACTTAAAATGAAAAAATAGAAGATGAGAAAAGGAAACATTTTCATACTAAAATCGAATTAGACATTCAAAAGAGATCAAGTGGTACCCAAAAGTAAAATTTAATGTAGACTTTTAGGGTGTGTTGAGTGCTCAACAAATGGTGATTCACTAGGCGAAAGAAGAATCTTTGTTCCTTCCTTAGGGCTCGGCTGATACAGAAGAAGGTGAAGAACTTAACTGGTTTTGAATCTGAGACTCTTTTACCCTTTAATTTTGAAATTATTTGGCTGAAGCTTCTGGGTCTGCCCATGGGGTTTTAAACTGTATTCCTCCTTTGTTTCCTGTAACCCTAACTCATGCCCTTTTTTACAAAATTTTAGCAAAGAATCCACTGGTGTGAAGTTTTTAGTTACCTCTACTCACTTGCTTTGGTGTCGCTCCACTGCCAGCGAGCATCCATAGCCCTGACGGAGTCACACCGACATCATAGACATTGCTTCGCTGCCAATGAGCATTCATAGCCCCAGCAGAGATATCTGCATACCCTCTCCTACTATTCACTCTTTTGATAATATCAATTTTATTTCATCACGATTCCCTGAGCGAGTGGTAGAGGATGATGTCTATTTATTTTAAAAGGTGAGATGGTTAAGGTGGATCCTTTGCTATATTTTTCTTCTAGGTTCATGTATTCCTTTCTAGCTTTCCTTCTCTCCCTTAAGGATTTACCAAACCACCGACCAAAAACTTCTAACATTTCTCCGAAGTTGTTCGTTTACATAGGCTAGATAGAGGACCCCTCAAAACAACCATGATCTCTTTGATGCTTCTCGTGTTGTACGTGAGTGATGAGTTTGGAATAGAGTTTGCTATGTTGCATGACTTAAGGTCAACCATTGTTTTGATAAACGCACCTTTCAAAAGCGTCAGAAAAACCAAAAAGCTAAAGAAAACAAAAACAAAAAGTATTTCGCGATTATGAAAACATAAAAACACACATCTTCTTTTTTTTAATTATTGAAAAAATGGTTTTAGGGCTTGGCCATTCACTGGGAGGGTATCATGTTCTCCCCTTAGATTCTGCAATTGATAAGTTCCTGCCCTAATCTTCTCAACCACCTAGAAATGTCCAAGCCATAGATTCTGAAACTTAGAACACTTCCCTTTTGGTTCATTTGCTCTGTCCCACCTTAGGACTAGGTCCCCTACTTCGAAGTCCTTCTCTTTGGCCTTATGCTTGTCAAGCCATGTTTTCACCACCCGTTGGTGAGCTATAAATTTCAAAATATCCTTTTCTCTCTCTTCTTCTAGCATGAGCAGAGTATCAATTCTTTGTTGTATGACCGAGGAGGGATCCCCTTTGGAATCTTGGGTTAGTTGAAGAGATGGAAGATAAAGCCCATTTGGGAGAATAACTTCCTGTGTGTAAACTAGGAAGTACGGGGAATTTCTTATGGCTTCTTTGGGTGTAACCCTATTGTCCCTGTTATAACCTAGGTCTACATCCCCTACTTCTCCTCTTGTTTGACCCTACCTTTGTCATTTTGTTTTACTTTTTTTTTTAATTAGTTCTCCCTTTACTAAGTATCTTGGTCCTTATTCATTTTTGAGTCGTTGTGCATGTCTTTCTCTGTTTCTTGAAGGATAAATATATATTGGATTGGGTTCGAATTAAATGTCATCATATTTTCCCATTGATTTATCTCACCATAGGTCCACCAATTCTTTGTGCATATGCAGGAAATTCCTACGGATAAACGCAACCGCTCAGAACGGTCATATTTGGTCCAGAGTTGCCTAAATTAACAGGGGAAAGTTTCAATGGTGGAGATCTATCAAGCGAATCAAATCGAGGGTTGTCATCCATTCAAGGGTGCAGAATCATGTGGACTTTAACATCAAGAGTCATAAGAACTCCCAAATTATTGAAGACCTGAAGAGAATCAGGATCGTTCATCTACCATGACATGCGGCGACAGATCATCTACTTCGGAAATTTTCACTTCAGGAGTTTTCCAAGCACAAACATTCAAAACTCCCTAAGAGCCAAAGACCTGAAGTTCCGAAATGAATCTGGACCGCTCATCAGCGATGAAACGTGGAAGCAGATCACGTCACTTTGGGGGTTTTCCTCTGGGATATTTCTAAGCCTAAACATTTGAAACTCCCGAAGCCCGAGGTTCCGAAGTGAATATGGATCGCTCATCAACGACGACATGCGGTGGAAGATCACGTCACTTCAGGGGTTTTCCTCCAAAATATTTTCATGTTTCACATTCGAAAGTCCCAAAGCCCAGACCTCCGAAGTAAATCTGGACCATCCATCGTTCAGGGGCACGTGGAGATAGATCATCCACTTTGGCAATCTTCCCTCCGGGAGATTTTCACACTTAAACATTTGAAACTCCTGAAGCCCAGAGTACTGAAGCATGTGGAAACCATCATTTGAGACACATGGTGCTCTCATTTTTCATGGAACATGGTGCTCTCATCGGTCATAACACGTGGTGGACTCATCAATCAGGACACGTGGCACTCATTTCGGGTCATTTTGGTTGTGTCATTTTCCCGTTTTCACTTGACACGTGTCAACCCTCTTTTCACGACACGTCAGCAACTGTGAAATCACATGATGCCAGGCCACCACGTCACTCTGACCTTTTCTCTCTGGGAGTTTCCCAATCTTAATATGCATAAACTCCTAAAGTCTCAGAACACGGACTCCTGAAGTAAGCACGGACCATTGATCTCAAGTCAAGAAGAACCGTTGATCCTTGCAGCAGATAGTACCGCCTGGGTCACAGATAGTAAGAAGATCAACTGCCATACTTCATTATGGGGACGCAAATTGCTTGGACATTGATTTTCTAGAGCGGTCCCACAATTTGAACTATGGTATTGTTGGAAGGGTGCGTGGCATATTATGGGGGATTGCGGGCCCAAAGGCGATATGGACCCAAACCACCCTCAATGACTTCCGCAATCACGTGCTCATCCCAATCACTACTCTCTCTCCTCTCACCACCTGACACTTTTCCTCCACTCGCCTATATCATATTCACATCTCCTCTCACCTCTTTACATTTGTCTTCACATGTCATCTACCCTCGTGTCCACTCATCCTGTCTCATGATTTGGTGATCACCTCCACATCTCCCTTCATGATCAATGGGCCATCAATCGTTCTAGCAAATCTATATAGCAGGTACACATGGTAGCTAACGGGGTCAATGCAGAATACTCTTAGCTTCCGAAATCTCAGACACAGAGGGAGAGTTAAGTCTCAGTCACAGGTCGACGTAGATTAGTTCCAGAACACTTCAACGGGCTCTGCTCACATAGCCAGTTATCTCCAGTAGCCTCCAACATCTCCCAGACATGCCATCGCTTGAAAACAAAGCTCTTCTCTATCACTCCGAGGCCCATTTTCGGCCATTCAGTTCCTTCAGCATGAATCAGTTATGTCTCAGAGACAGTAGTAGTTTTATTTTGAGTAAGTCCATCATTTTCCTAGATTATATGCAAGAGTGGCCTTCTTTGTGAGATAATAACCACTCTTGCCAATTAAATTCAACATCTTAGTGTAGTTAATAATTAGTTTAACGAGCCCGCAGGGGTGTAGACCGATTGGCATGTGCCGTGTAAATAGAAGGAAATGTAAAAATGAGGTCTCAAGGTCGATTCTCACCTCGATTTATCCGGAGACGTTCTTGCGGGCTGGGCGATTCTCCCTAGGGGTTATAAGGCAGCCAGTAGGATTCAAACCCATGTCACGCGAGTACGATACTACCACCATTACCGATTCCCCTAGTTACAAAAAAAAAAAAATTAGTTTAACGAACAGTCCCCTAAGGACAAGAGCCTATGCAGCTATTTTAAATAGTCATTTTTGGGATATTGTAAGGGTTGGATTTTTTAGGAAAGAATAGCAATACAATGACCCTTCCAACCCAGTATGGGACTCCAAGAACTCCAGGTGAAACAAGTGTGCCAAATCCCTTGTTTGATCTAATAACCATCTATGATGACGAAGCAAGTTGGGAGGTATCACAGGTAACTTCGATACCAATTACAGAGGAGAAGGAACCTAAAAAAAAATCTTCTCCAAGTCTCGATGCATCAGTTCAAAACCCTCCACAGGGTGACCATGAGGCCGAAAATGTTTTAGACACTGAGTTTCTCAACTTGTCGGGTACTCCAAAAGCCAACTCCAAAGAAGATCTATGATCAGGTGGACAAAAAGAGGAAGTGTGACATCAAGAGATCGTCACCTCAATAGTCGATCACCAAGTAAGTATTGAACATATCATTAACTCTTCAATTTTGGTCGATGCCTCACTAGTCGATGAACACAAAACGGAGGTCAAGCCATCAGAGTATATGAAATAAGTACAGGAACCAGTCCTATAACAAATACACATAGCAAGGAGCTTGGGCAACACTCTAACCTAGGGAGAACAACAAATCCTTGAGCATATTGATGGGGTCATTGATATACAAGTGATCGCTTATAAAAGGAAGAGGAAAGCTATCATGAAGAGTACCACCAATAAGAGAAGACTCACGTTGGATAGCTCGATTCTCATCACCACAGAGGAGAAGTTGCTCAGCACATAACATGCAAAGACATCTGAGCTCATCGGTGCAGGGATGGATATCGCTAATGCCACGCTGGATCGAGCAAGGTGAGATGAAAAGGAACTGGTGTTGTAGTAAAATCCCCCTACGGATAGGTGAATGTCCTCTTGGATTCTAGACCCCTGTACCAAGACAGAAAACATGCTAACATTGGACACTAACATTCCTTTAAATCTAGCTAACTAATCAAAAATAGAAGGAGAAGGAAGAAAGTGTGATGAACCTTATTTCAATGTTTGTCCTTGCTGCTCCAAATTGAGACTGATATCTGAGCTCTTTATCATTGTTTGACACCTGCAATGCAATGGACAGTGAGACAAAGAACTCCTACTATAATCTATAAGATTAGTCCAATCAAATCCATCTATAAGAAAAACATATGTAAAGAGACATAGGTTAGAAGTAAATAGGCCAAGCAATATATTAATGAGAACCCTTAAAGAAATACTTACAGACTGTGGATGTAGTTGCAACAGCTTCCCCAAGTCCTCCTTGTCTAGACCTTTCACAAAGCTCCCAAAATCATAGGTTTGATATCCTAAAGCTTTCTCCCAAGACCATAGGTTTGATACCTCCAATATCCACTCTCATGAGATCATAAGTCTGGTATCTTTAAAATCCTCTATTTCCTCTTCCTCCATGTAAATCCCTCATTATATAGGATTTGGAGGCTTAACCACCATGGAGAGGATCACTCACTAGATCCACTAAAAAGGGATCTGAAATATATTTAGGGAGAAAATATTTCTTAAGGATTTTAGGGAGGAAATATCTCTCAAGTATTTTAAGGAGGAAATATTTCAACCATCCATGAGTTCCTCCACCTTCCCTAAAAAATAGGAAACCAAATGTGAGGTGGATTCTCACACTTAATTAATTTATTTTTCATGAATATTAATAATAATTCATGTGCACTTGGTATTTTAGACTTCATGTAATATATCCCTCCTCCACATTGACTAGGAATTGTGACATAGGTTATTCCATGGTGTCAAGGTGTATGAGACACTTATATGACACTTATGACACTTAGGGTGAGGTACCTAGGTGTGCAAATTTCATGTGTAACAACTGACCACTACACTAAAGGAGTTAGATCATCTGCGCCATTTGGAAAAATACTATCAAGACTCAACGTAGGCCACAGTGTTCCTGAAGAGTGAGTTCCAATATGATTATGTAAATTTCACAAACAAACAACATATTTTCACTACAGGTATAGCCAATTTCCAGGAAGATACTCTTATGGCACTAGAAACCTACAAGGACATGGAGATATGGTATGAAAAATCATACCAAGCGATAGAAATAATTGACTACATCAGCATAGTGCAGAAGGGCCAAGACACAGAGAAGCATGGTATTTGAGTGCTAATGGATAACAACATCTCTTAGATCAGGAAGGAATTCGAATACTGGGTAAGTATGGCCCAGGAACATCAGTAAGAGATACAGAAGAAGTGGGTTGAGTGAGAAAAAGACTGGGAAAATATCAATCAGGAGATGAAAGGCATTGGCCTCCCAAAATTCGGCTCACCCGAAGACTTTGTCAACCTGCATGACATAGTCAAGTGACATGTAGAACAAGACTCAGCATGGGAAGTGGATATCGCATAGGTGGTGAGCATGGAATTGGGTCAAATTCAGCCATTTATATAACATTCAATCAAGGCTCATGTAGTTCTGCAATTTTTGAGTGCCAAAATAATTAAATACAGAGAATGGATAGTAGAAGTGAAAGAGATCCTTTCAGCCCCAATGGCTCAACACGGATTCTCATATGATAACACATGCAAGGATATCTTTTTCAAGTGGTAAGAATATGAGAAGATTCATCCACTCCAATAGAACCATGATATGGTTTCAGAGAACAAGGAGATCGAGCGCCACATGGTGATATTTTGTTTTACTTAACTTAAACTTGTAGCAGCTAGTTTTAGTTAGTGATTCTTTATAAATAAATGGATTGACCTTTTAGAAAGGGTCGATGGTTTTGGAGGGAAATACCCTCTTTTGATAATTGTAAAGAACCATTTTTGAACAACCTTAATTGAGAATTCTTATTTAGGACCAGAGACAAAATTTTGGTTTTCATTAAAGGCGTTATGTGATTGGATTGAGGAGGAATTCCTTCCAACTCTTATTTCAGTAATTGATGTTGTAACGAGTAAGAGTTTCTGAATCTATTGATAAGTTATCTTTTTCAATATTTTTTGTAGTTCTTTTGTTCTTAATGATGGAAAGAAAATCTTTGTGTTAATGTGTGATTGATGTTAGAGCTAAGAAAACTATTTTTCTTACAATCATCTTATTACATGTGTATTTTTCTTACGATAATTGTATATCAGTCAATGTTGAAATAAAAACAAGTTAATGTATTGGTACTAGGCTTGTAATAGGTGTGAATATATTTGTCTGCATGCTTGAGCTAGAGGGTTATCCCAAGCTCAGCCTTCTTCAATAGTTAAGAATCATTTCTATCAGTTGGTTTATACCATCACATCTCATTTTTATCAAACTCATTTAATAAAAGAAAAGACAAAAAGAGAACGTTTAATATGAAGGAGGAACTTTCATATAAAAACATCCTGTCAATCACCAAGTAAATCCCATCGACAAATTAGCTATATCCAAATATCTGGAGAACCATTCCACCATTAAATGTTGCAAAGTATAATTGGGCCTCTAAGGCGGGTTTGGTTCCTGTTGTTGAGTTAAAGGGATCTCGGACCCCTCAATAGAGTGTCGCATGGAGGAGATTTCTAGGTAATCCATCGGTAAAAACAGAGGCTATATTCAATAGTTATGTTGTTGTAATAACCACAAGACTGTGCCCTCATTGCTATATACATTGGTTTATATTGGCCAAGAATTCAAAGTCCTGCTCCCTTGTAATTTTTCCATAGTCAATAGATAATACTCCTGGATAATTGTTGGAGAAGTGGATACACCCTTGGCATCCATTCAGTTAAGGCGTTGTATTGATTCAGAGAAGTAACCACTTGGAGCCCATAGCAGAGTGGAGGAGCATCCCATAAAACTTGCACATGGAAGAGCATGTAGAAGAGTTCTTGGACCATGGGAAGAAGGCGAAAGACATCATTTATGTTGAATTCATCTTCTACTGTGGTCATATATGAGTGTGAGACAACTCTCGTGAGTCCTCCTTATTTATTTTGAGAGATTAATGATGCTGACAATTTATGATGGTGTGTTGCATGCTAGAGGATAGATTCACGAGAAGGAGATCATGGTGCGTGCAATGCATGAGTAAGGTTTCTCATGCTATTCACCGTAGTGTTGAGTCAACTTATGTTTTAATTCCCGACGTGAAGATTGGAAAATCATGGTGTGTCTACCCAATTTGGGATGTTGGAGCATTAAATTTCATAGAAGTTTGGTGGTACATGTTAGGCTGGTGCGTGGATTGACTACTGTGATATCTATAAGGGATCTCTAGAGGGTATCCCGCTGGGACAATTTGTTATTTGCATTGTTTGCAGAGGCACTGATGGAGAGATTTGCTACGGAAGGAACGTGACTTATTTCTCGTGCTCATAGCCATTTAAGAGGAAGAAAATGGCTTCTCGGAGTATTGATTGTCATTGTTGTAGAGAGGGACCTCTGTTGGTTTTCTATTAGAGGAATCGCTTGGTCCATTACATGGAGGTGTTATAGTGAAGTGAGTTGTATGTGCTCATTATTGATAAAACAAAGAACTTTTTATACTAATTGATAAAATATAAACAAGAACAATAACATGGTGGAAAAGGATCACTAGCCAACACTCTTGTATTCACACCAATGTTACATATTTATAGTACAATGGGTGATGCCACCTCATAGAAATATTTTCTCTATATCCTAAAAGCATGCAGGATGACTAGGCTAGGCAATCTTAACTAAATCATTAGTCATCACTTGAGGATATATTAATAATATCCTAAATCAATAATACAAATATAGGTGACAATTTAGACTTAGTGATTGGTTAAGGTAAGCCAGAGGCTAACAATCCCCCCCAAAATCGCAAGTCCGATCAATAATACTAGCAATTAATCATAAACTGGTATCAATTTCAAATCTTCATACCGAAACTCCTGTGTTGAGCCTTAATGAAGAACTGCCTGAAAAACCGCCAATATGGATGTTGAATTTGTTCATCTAAAATGAACTGGAAGAGAGTTGAGATATGGAAGTGAACAACTACAATATCTGAAAATTTCCTAATTGCTTGACAATTTGATCATTTTGCCAAGTATTTGAGCTAGAAGAATCTGATGTCTTCCTCTAATTGGTGAACATGTAGTTTCACCACTCTACTATCAGTGTATCACTGAAGTGCTCTCTGAATCTGTGGTTTGGGATGACCACTAACCAATTGATACCATGTATCTGATGTTTTTTGTATCACCACTAACAAATATTGACACTTTTAGGTGTCCAACAACATCCCAATTTATAATGTGTATGATTAAATTGCAATTCATTGAACCATAATCCTTCCAAAGTCTGCCATCTCTGGAAAATATCACTATGTAATCATGTGAGCCAGGATGCATGCAATTTGTTCACTTAATGTAAACTCCATTATGATGAGATCGAACCAAGAGAAGTGAATCAGCTTCTAGTATGACACATCCCTAAAAATGCATGACCACTTAATCAAATGCAAAGATGCAATGCAGAAGGATCCTCTTTTCCTCTGTTAGGTCGAATGACCATCTATGTGAACCAAGCGTCCACATCATTTCTCTCAAAATTAAAATTATCATCCCAATTATGTATGATTCAACTTAAACTTATTGAACCATAATTCTACTAAAGTCTATCATCTACATACCGCAATTTCCCATTTGGAAAATTTCATGCCCATCTAGCATACTTGATGTTTCTTGTTTTAGAAACTTTTTCTCTAACAACCATATTCAATTCCATCATCAATTCCCCCCTTTGTTAGCTAAAAGAAGAGACCAAAAGTGGTTTCACAAAACATCATCATTTTATTTTTTAACTCCCCCCCTTAAGGTACATAAGAGTTACATCATTGTACTCCCTCCTTCTATGCTCAAGAGAGTACCATACTTGTTCCATTTGAGTATAAGACAAAGTGGGCATGCAGAAAAAACAACATGTTATCTCATCTTGTGAGAGCCATGCTCGAAAGCTATGTCATAAGGGGACCACTTATGTGAGGTACAAAAATGTTATGTGCTACAAGATTAGTCTTTACTCGAGATTGAATTCTATGATAAGACTTATATAATCGCTTGGTTGTTGATGACCATTTCCAAGGATCGATCCACTCATAGTGAATCTTCAATCTTGCAGGTTTCTTCATTGTTGAACATCTTTCTGAAGAATGGTTATTCTTTCCACAATGCTAGCAAGGATGGAGATCAAAACACTAATTCTCCATGTGACCAACTCGATTGCAATGTTGGCATGTCCTATTATGATGTTTAACTTGAACAGGTGAAAGTGAATCTTCTTGAAGGAATCCATCACTTTGGAACTGGATTGGTATTGAATAATCGGGAATATGAAAGTTAAGTTCCTTTTCATATCCAAGTCCTGTTCTATTCTTGTTGTAGATGATTTATTCCCAAGTTTTTATGATGGGATTGGAAAGAGTATTCTGAACCTGTTTCTTTGAAATCTGTGGAAGTTGATTTACTGCATGTTGTTACAGCATTGAAAGGTTTTCTTCACTAAACTCAAAAGAAAACTCTTCAAAAGTAGGTTCATGATTAGCTTCGTCTTTTTCTGCATCTGGAGTTTTCTTTTTGAGGTGCTCCTTCACTCACTGTTGATCAAAAACATCATCATCATCATCATAGATAGGATTGTGATGAACAAAAACTAATTCAGAACACTTCACTAGCTGTTGATTTTTGAGATCCTTGATTTCATCATTCAATAGTTGGGATAGATATTGAAGAAGACTAAATTTAGCTTGCATTACTTGCAAACAATTTAGCACTGATTGAAGAATGTATTTGTTCAATATCACTATGTTGTATTCAGTGGTGTTTATTAGAGTGTTCAGTAACTCTAATAATTCTAGATTTCAATCCATTTCAAAACACACTAAATGAGGTCTCCTTAAGCAGGTAGATCATGATTACAATTTGACTCGATAGAAGAAGGCTTATATGCAACATGCTCTTTTGAATTTCTTTCTTGAACTTCATGCTCTCTTGATTTTGTTTCACACTCACTTGAACTTTTCTTTCTTTCTTCCAAGAAGTTGAGGGTGTTGGATACTACCGAAAATGCACCCAAAAACTTGATGTTTACAATGATTTGAGTTAAACTACTCAACTTTGTCAATTTCGACTCAAAATTACAATGACTCTAGGGTGTCGGGCTCAGCCAAAAATGCACCTTATGAAAAATTCAATTCAACTCAACTTGATTTCAAAAAGACAAGTAAACTTACAAAAGGACAATTTGCAAGTTACAATAAATCCTGGTTCTAAAGTTGAATTACTCTTCAAATTTGAATGTGTTGTCGATGCTTTTGAGTTTAGTTCTCCTTTGATTACGAGCTTGATTTTTTTATTGCTTTAGTATTCTTTGTCGATGCTTGATTTGCATTATTTTTTCTTGAATGCATGTGCATGAGTAACATTGTGCTTGAGATTCTGTGTGTTGCGTTAAATGCTAAAATTGTAAGTTTTTTTATGTCAAAACTAGACACTAAACAATATAAGCCTCCATGAAAATTTCACCACAACACACTACGCAAGGTATACCTAAGATCCCCTTATTCAATTTCGGGCAGATCTAGGATATGGAGCAAAAAAATTCAATTTTATTATAAGTATCTCTCTTATGAGACCATATATAATGGGAAGGATACAATGTACTTGTTGGATCATGTTGTCATTGATGCCAATGGTTTGATTGATTGATGTCATTGATTGATGTCAAGTGATTGATTTATGTCAAAGGATTGATTGATTGATGATTGATGTAATAT
>JZKD02S0856074.1:211336-230170 GCA_000966675.3 Picea glauca
TATTTACTCTGCAGTTATTGGATAATAATGCTTCATTGATATAACACTTGGATTATATGGTTAAATTGCTCTATTACTGATTCACCCCCCCTCTCAGTAATCCAACAGTACTTTCTCCTTTACCATGATTTAACAAGGCTTTCAATTCATAACATTTCTTTTATGCTCTCAAAAACTTAAGAAAATAATAAATTTCTTCTCAAAAAATAAGTTTCTTACAACCTCAATTCGTCACTCACTTACAAATTTTCCTAAGTCATAAAGAAATAACAAACATATCTTATTCATGATCAATCTCATTTACTAATGAGCAAAAATTATTACATTTAATCACCTCCATATATTTATGTTAAAAAAAAAATGGTCCTTCATTTGTTCCTTCTGTTAGTGTCAAAAGTCACTCTTGGATTGCGGCAGGAGCAGAGCCCAACGCCCATTAGTTTTATGTCACAATAAGTTTAATGGATGATCAAATGGTTAGAGACCAAGGACAGAATCACTTTAGCTCAGGGACCAGGTCTGGTATGTAAAGAACAAAGGAGGTCTTGATCTAACTTCAGTCAGTGGGTTGATTGTAAGATGAGCAGGTGGAAGACTTGGTGAGAGGAGTGAGCAAAACTACCTCTGGCAACAGGCCTTTCAGCATTTTGTAGAAGAAAAACTCTAAATGCAAGATACTCTTGGTTCAGAGTTTTGGGGAACTGAAGGGGTGACTTGACTGGATCCTCCAATTCCAAGTCATTCAGCATTGAGAAAATCGCAAGACCGATTAGAGATAATGAAACTGCTATAGTGATTCAACCTACATCATCCTATAACAGCTACAACTCGACTGGATCCTCCAATTCTGAGTTGTTTTAACATAGTGCAAACAAAGATATGAAAGAAACGGGCATTCATAAGGCAAGAAGTCTCAAGAGTCAATGCATAACCAAAATAACCAGTGCTTCATTAAAGCTTTTACAATCGAGAGCCTTGCTCAACCATCGATGCTTACAAAAATGGAAAAAATGCCTACATATACTCCTCCACTTTCGCCTGGCAGAGGCGTCTTAGGACTTTCAAGGTGTGGCATCTCCTCAGTCAAATCTGGCCTGAACTCCTTTGTTAGACGTCACCTTAACTTTGCATGGCCTTTGTAGGGGAGCTAGCTGAAACATTAAAGGCTAAAATAGTGCGTGCAAACTCCTCTGGTAAGACGAGAACTTGGCATGACTTCGATGGAGAAAACCAGTGTACAGGAACATCTTGGGAAAACTTCCTGTCAGAACCTCCATGCTTTTCATTTAATGAGTGAGCCGAGGTTTCAACTACCTCCATCCACCTTCATTTATTTTTAGCGAGGACCAAGATCGAGGTCGATCTAAAATGGTCTCTGGAGAACGAGGCGATCCCTTCTACAGCCAAACCCAGCGCTTCGGCCCTTTGTGCAGTTCTTTCTATCACCCCCAAGTGACCACGGGCTGTGACCTTGTGCCTATCTTCAAAGGCGCTTTCGGCACTTCACGTCTCACGGCTGGGAGAGAGCTAGTCCTTATGCTTCAAAGTTATGATAGGCGAAACGGTGACAAGCCTAATCATGCACCACGCGTCCCTCTAGATGGATGGTCCTGATCATCTCGGTAATACTGTAGGCCCGAGTCTTGGACACCTTCGGCACTTCAGGTCTCGCGGCTGGGAGGGAGCTAGTCCTTATGCTTCAAAGTTACGATAGGCCAAACGACGACAAGCCTAATCGTGCACCACGTGCCCCTCTCTGATCGAACGGCCCTGATCATTTCGGCAATACTATGGGCCCGAGTCCTGAATGCTTTCGGCACTTTGCGTCTCTCTGGATGGATGGTCCTGATCATCTCGGAAATACTGTGGGCCCGGGTCCTAGACGCCTTCGGCACTTCACGTCTCGCAGCTAAAGGAGTTGTTTCTTGTGCTTCAAAGCCGCGATGGGCGAAAAGGCGAAGAGCCTAATCGCGCACCATGTGTCCCTGTGGAATGGATGGCTGAGATTTCTCCATGATACTGTGGGCCCAACTGCGGGCACTTTCATCGTTTCAGGGTTCGGGGTTTCAGGATGCGAAATGACGAGAAACCCCTCACCCTTTGAACTCTTAAATGTCGAAATGATGACGTGACTAGATCTTGCGACGTGTGCCCTTCATATGAACGACCGAGATGGCTTTGTCATTAAAAGGGGGATACCTCCATTTCCAGGCTCACTTGACGTGTTAGGCGCTAGGACTGTGGGCTCATCTTCAAAGGTGCCTTCGGCATTTCGCATTTCGGCAATTTCAGCTGAAGTGGATGGGAGATCCCTTGTCTCCTAAAATTTCGATCCCCAAAATGCCAATTGGCTTCCACCTGCCCCAACTGGATCAGACGGCCCAGACTTTGTCTTGAAATATAGGTGCTATCTCTCGTGCTATATCTCGGGCAACTTGGTAGCCCCGAAATCCCGATGACCGTCGTTCTGCTTCGTCAATTGATCCTTGCCATTGAAATCAGACTACTCGCTCGTTTTATTTAATCCCAAAATGGACTTCTTCTATGAGCTGCGCTCGACGCTTATGGTTGCAGCCTTTGAATAAAACACATCCGATCGATTTTCAAACCCCACTTCTATGCGTTTACACCAGAGGCCTAAAATTGGAGACCAGAACACCCCTATACAAGAAATTTTTCTAACACCTTCATCTGGTCCTCCATCCAGTCCTTCAATCGGTCCTGCATCTAGTCCTCAATACAGTCCTCAATCCGGTCCTCAATATGAACAAATATTTTTGCAACGATTTTGATAATTTAATCTTAGTTGAAAAATTGTTCACCAAAATCGCGCAGAAGGGGCTTCAAAAACAAGGACATGCAACAATCATATGACATGCAGAAGAGATCTAAGTGGGTGAAATCAAACCAATCTGCATGGAGATCCAAATATCTTGTTGAGATGATTATTGCCTCAGATATGATGGGAGAAGATCATTATTCTATGATTCATGGCCTCTACTAGAAAAGGAGACCTCATTTCTTCAAAAAGTCATCGTCTACAACATCAGAGGTGTCCAACATAGGGAAATTTTCAACCATGTGTTGAAAATATACTTGTACCAGATACCAGATCAAATTTGCGAGATACCGGATTGAAAATGAAAAATCAAAAATACCAAATCTGCCTGTGTTGAATCTCGGTCACCTTTCAGATTTCCTTTCTCTTACTCCCGGGGGGTTTCTTCTATTTACTTGAAGGCCCAATTACCAAATCTGATCTAGTTCACAAGTGGATGTGTTGGGCAGGTGCAACACTTAATTCTATAATTTATGGATTCAGGTTCTGGTTATGGGTATAGAAAAATATGCCTTAGATATGAAAAAGAGGTTATTTCCTCATATCTATGCTTGTGTTCTGATTATGGGCCCAATAAAATCGTTCATATCAACCCTTCTTTTTTCCATGATGAGTACGTTGAAATGGATCAAATTCAAGATTAGATCGGTTTCAAAAAAAAATTCACGCACTCCTGTAAAACGCGGTTAACAGAATATTGAAAATATCTTAAACCAAGACCTTTCTCAAGAAAAAAACTCGTGAGTCGCACAATAGACCCATTCTGCACAAAAAATAGATCATGAAATCGTCGAATTCATATTCATTTACTCAGAAATTGATCCGCAATTCCAATGACGATTTCTCCTCTTTTGCTACTCTTAGTAGTCTCTCCCAGATCACAGAAGGAACCTACAGGATATTATACATATGCATCTAGAGAAATGTTATGTCTTCATTCCAAAATATGATTAGAAGGCCAATGATAGTAGATATGCCATATCTAAATCGTTGAAGAAAATCTTGACATAGGTTGAGGTCGATCCTTGAGCAAACTTTTGCGGGTTTCATTCTGTGGGTGTTGGGAAAACTCAGGATTAGACATCTGGTGAGATCTTCATACACTTTCCCCCATGCTGATCTTCAGACACTTTCTCCCACACTGTTGAGATGTATTATTTGCTAGATACAAATAGAGAGAGAGATCACAGAGATAGGGTGCAGATCTATGGTATTGCTTCTATCAATGGAGGATTAAGTCATTGTCACGCATTTCAACAACCTTGTTCTACTATATATGTCATTCGATGATCAATGAATTATCTAATTCATGCTTTGAGATGGTCAACAAAAAACTCAAAAAATAACAGAGTATTATTCTTTTTATGAACAAAGAACCTCTCTCTCAAAGACATTCCATATTTATACAGGCATTCAAATTCTCAATTCACACAAAAATTGGGATTTTTCCATTATAAATACATAGAATAAACAACATTCCATGAAAAATTATCTCTTTAACTGGTCACTGTAGGTACCAGATCGTTGTCTTTATCTTGGGAAAATGTCATGCTTCACTCCTCCATACGGGTCCATCGCTCTCCTTGAAGACATTCCTTGAAAAAATAAATCGAGACTAAAAATAGATCTGGTCTGCGTTACAGTCCTCAATACAGTCCTTGATACAGTCTGTGATGCGATCCTCAAAATGAAACTGCACTCCGTATCGTTGCTCTTCCTTCACAATTTTCACCATGGCTCTGATGTTTTCATCCTCTTTTCACCATGGAGAAGATATTAGTCCCTTAAGACCATAAGAGATCTGATACCAATTGATAAAACAAAGAAACTTTGATATTAATTGAAAAAATATAAACAAGATCAACAACATGGTGGAAATGGCTCACTAGCCAACACTCTTGTATTCACACCAATGTTACATATTTATAGTACAATGGGTGATGCCACCTCATAGAGAGATTTGTTCTAGATCCTTAAATCATGCATGATGACTAGGCTAGGCAATCTTAACTAAATCATTAGTCATCACTTGAGGATATATTACTAATATCCTAAATGAATAATACAAATATAGGTGACAATTTAGACTTAGTGAATGGTTAAGGTAAGCCAAAAGATAACAATTCTGTTGGACTCACACCGCCTCTGATTTGAGTCACAAAAGTGAGATCGAGGTGTTATTTAAGAAGTATTTTTATTGATATTTTTTTGTTTGAAGGTGTGTATAGTTATGTCATTTATGTGTGTCTTGGTCAATAATGAATTGATGTAAAAGGGATTTGGAGTTATGATAATTTGTGTGTGTTTTTTTGTACCTGACTTCCTCCAGGAGAGCTCACTTCCTCAACACGCTCTCTCACCTGGAGAGAGTTGCTCATAGACCTGACAACCTCCTTTTTCACTCTCACTCCTCAACGCACGTGCATGGTGATAGCAGCAACAAAAAATGGACGTGGGGAACGGTACTAACATGAAAATACGCAGGCAACCCACAAGTATAGGTACAACGAGGGTATCAATTCAGTCTTGTCACATAGGTTTGGGGTGTTTCAGGAATTCCACAATGGTGTTCCATGGTTACTGTGTGCTTGTTGGGTACGCTCGTCAATCAGGGTAACGGATGGTGAGCCTGGTCCGAATGGTGATAATCCTCAGAATGGTGAGAATGGTAAGAATGTTCGAACGGTCAGAATGGTGAGAATGCGCCCCCATAAATCTGCATGTGTTTTGGATAACACTTCGCTCTCCAGGAGCACGTTTCACCCCACTTGGAACTCATTCCTCCCCGTAAAGGAACTTAGGATAGATTAATATCCTCTTTATAGATTTTAGAATAATATCATATTATTCTATTAGGCTCTTAATCTTAGCCCTTTTTTCTAAATCTCTTAGCCTCCTCCCTTACCCAACCTAGTGGAGGTTAGTCCCCCATAACTCTTTCTTCGTGATCGGTCTAAACGAAGCAATGTATTTTTATTAATAAACTGCATAATTACATATAAAAAAATAGGCTCACTAGCCTTAACATCTAGGCTCTCCAGCCTACCAGCTTATAATTTCTTGGCTCACCAGCCTATAAACATCATTAAATTCATAATTACAATCGAGGCTTGGGCTTGGGGTATTATAATCCCCTCCCCTTATTTTTGCACTGTCCTCGGTGAAACTCATTTACACAACATCAAAAAGATTTTCAAAGTCTTCAAAAATATGTGGGTATTTTCTCTGCTTGACATCTTCATGCTCCCACGTTGTGTCCTCGGGTCCATACCAGGTCCACTAGACCTTTACAATCTTTGTCTTGATTCTAGAGTTGCTTGTCCTTCCGGTCTAGTATGCGCACCAGGTGCACCTATAAAGTGCCTTCTTGTTCCACCTGAATCACATTCCAATCATTCACATGATTAGAATCATATATATTTTTCTTGAGCAATGAGACATGAAATACATTATGTATAGACATAGATGTAGGAAATGCAAGCATATAAGCTACTGGTCCAATCCTTTCTAGAATTTCAAACAGCCCACAATATTTGGCTGCCAACTTGGAACAGTTTCCCAACTTTAGGAAACTTCTATTGGCTTTCACCTTCAAGAAAACATGATCACCCACATTAAATTCCTTATGAGTTATGTTCTTGTTAGAATAGTTTTTCTTCCTGTCTTGGGCAGCCTTCAAATTGTTTTTAATCTTCAACATTTGATCTTCCATTTCCTTGAGCAATAATGGCCCAACCACTGCTCTATCAGCTGGGGTGTTGCACTTTCTACCATAAAGTGTCTCAAATGGGCTCATGTTCAGTGATTCTTGGTACCCATTGTTGTAATCAAACTCTACCAAGTGTAGGTAGTCTTCCCATCTAGATGGTTTGTCCATCACATACATTCTTAACATATCTTCTATCACTTGATTTACTCTTTATGTTTTTCCATCAGACTCAGGATGATAAGCTATGTTATCACTCCAAGAGTCACTCCTAGACTGCAAATGAGAGTAAGCTTGGTAATATAGAAATGTAAGTGGATTAAAATAGTTTGAATAGGTGGATCAACAAGATAGGAGTAAAAAGGAGGGCATCAGACAGCTACAAATAAATTCCATTGGGCATGGAGTCATAACATCCTACAGATCAAAGGCAATCAAGTTGCCTACCAGAAAAAAGGATTGTGCAAATATGGATAAAAGAATAGAAGGTAAACAAATAGAATAATATCCACATAACATAGATCCTTTCTGTAATATAGATTAAAGGGTGCTTGAACAATAATCTGTGATTAACAAGCAATTACCACAAATCATTTGCAACTCATGAATTCATTAACCAAAGGCAACTTTTGATCTTCAAAATCTGTAAATATTACTCAATAAATATGACAAGATAAATGATAAAAAATAACACAAATTCTAATAAGAAACTCTCATGAATCTCTAATGGCAGAAATGCTAATTACAATAGGCCCTTGGGCTTACAATTGAGCAAATAAATTGTTCCTCTAGCTCTCTCCTCTCTTGGATCATGAATCCAACCTCATTCTCCAAGATATATCCTTCCTTAAATAGAAAATAACATCCAAATACCTTAGGAGGTCGAATCCCATCTCCTCCATTGGATTCTAAGCCTTGGAGATAGGTGGCAACAATCAAAGAGACAAAAATCCAACAAACTGCTAATTTTGGGGAATTTGTTGGAAGTCATTAATAAATTGTTTCCACCTCATTGCATAAGGCCTTTGATGGAGATAAATATTAGGTGAAAGTGTCCCTTGACATCTAAATGATCCTTTAAAATCTATTTGAATCCTCCTTGATAGGTGGCAACCTCCCAACAAGGCGAATATTAAAATCGTGACCGCTACAGGAAATTAGGTAGCGCCATTGTAAAACAGTTGGTAGTGCCACTTCTATGTCTAATATCTCTCAAAACATAACACATTTTGAAAACATGAGAGAGGTTTTTGTTATTTGGAATGTTATAAACAAAACCCTCCTCTCGTTTTCAAAAATACCTTCTCAATTGTTCACAACCCAAGTTTTAAGTTAGTCACTCAAAACTGGCAAAAACGTCCAAAAATAATTCTGCACAATTCGGTTTCTGCCAGAATTTCGGTAGCACCCGCCTGTGTGTCTGCGTGAAATTGGGTAGCGCAAATCCGTGAGTGATTTTGATGCTTGGAAAATTTTGAGAGTGTTTTCAATGCTTGTTCTTGGAGATTGGGCATAACCTAATATAATTTCAATTTTCCCCAAAATAAATAAAATATCCCATAACAATTGTATTCATTTGCCAAAACAAATAATGAAGGATTTATGCAAAGCTGAGGCATAAACCAATCTTGTGCTAACATAGGCTCCATGAGGGATATATTCCTCCCTGTGAGGCTCTACGAACTCTTGTAGATTCAGTGTCTTATCCTAGGGCTTCTCCTAACCTTTAACCTTTGTAATATGTTTTGATCTGTGACCTTCAGCTGAAACTAAATGCAAATGAAAACTAAAACTGAAAAAAATGATGAAAATGATGCTTTTCCAGCAATATCATTGCACACACCTACTCTAATCAACTGAAAATCATTGTTGAATCAAATAATACAAAAATGCCAATGAAGTCAATCCAGTAACTAGCTATTTACTCGAATCCTTCTCACATTTTATTTAAACAAGTTGAAA
Source organism: Picea glauca (assembly GCA_000966675.3). Taxonomy (NCBI): domain Eukaryota; kingdom Viridiplantae; phylum Streptophyta; class Pinopsida; order Pinales; family Pinaceae; genus Picea; species Picea glauca. Next base: position 219,844 of record JZKD02S0856074.1, read on the forward strand.
AAGGAAAATGACAACTCCCATTTGAAATGTTGTTGAACATAAATGTTCAAAATTTTTCTCGAATCTAGTGACAAAACATTCATGGTATAGCATACTCCTCCATTAAATGACTCTAAGAGGCCAGCAAAAGGATCTTAGAAAAATATTTGGTCCTGAGGTTTTAAAACATCTAGGACTACTCTTCGTTCTACATCATTATGCTCACGATCATTCTCAAAGAGAATATATGAACACCCTTCAAGATCATCTACTATGGAATATCTATTAAGATTGCTAAAATATGTATGAAGACCATCATACCTCCATGAAAAACCTGTAGCAAACTATTCTAAAGAAACAACCATGTAATCATCATTGTACTCATCGTATCTAGGTTCAGCAGCTAAAATAGAAGTGTCATCAGTCATACAAATGCCCGGAATATCAACTGTGAAGCTATCTATCTCAGATCCACAGTCCTCCAAATCATAGTCTAAAGCATCTTCGAACAACAAACATTCTTCAAGGCTATTAAACATGACAGCCCTATCTTCTTCATGAAACAAAACAGTGTCTACAAGTTGATCCTCTAGCAAGAAAGCATCATCATAAATTGCTTTACTAAATTCCTATAAAGTTCCATGGTTGTCATCATTTAAACTCAGATTTTCATTTTCAGTAATAGAAGAAGTTTCACTCACATGTTCAGGACTGTGTGAATGCTACAAATATGCGTAAGCAGGGGTTGTAACATAATTGTTCAGGAGTTGATCTATCTCTTCTTTAGTTAAAGGAGGAGGTAGTATGTGTTTCCTTTGGATAAAACAACAATTGTTTTCTTTCTCTTCTGTAGATTGACCATGATGCTGAATATTTTCATTAGTTGTACACAAAGGAGTAGATGAATCATTATTTGTTTCTGAAGAGAGATCATGGGAATCTACTATGATTTCTTCATTGATTTCATCTACAACTAACATCCCCCGATTATCATGGCAAGAAACTTGCAAAGAAAAATGATAAAGTGATTCAAACAGGTCCTCATCATTCATACTTTCATTTGGACAGTGAATAAAATCGTTTTCATCTTTATATTCAGCAGAGCAATCTAACAAATCTTGAGCACATTCTACATATCCCTCACAGCAGTTATGACAAATACTTTCAGAGGGATAAAACTTTTTGCAGTGTTCATTGAATACTCTATGGAAATCATTCAAGGATGAAATGATGGAAGGGGGTAACGAGAAATACCATTTACGTGCATCCCCATCTAATGAATATAGGAACATTTTCATCAATATATATTCATGATGGATGTCAAGCTGCTGCATCAAATTATGAAATTCATGAACATGCTCAGCAGGATTGTCATCCTTACCTTCATAAAATCTGGGCAGCATATTTTTTCATTCATCAATAAGAGGCACAGGATGTGGATAATCCTCTATGGATGAGAAATTGAGTGGGGCAAACCTCTTGGCCAAGATATCCTTCATAGCCATTTAATTAATCTCATTCCAGTGGAGTCACCAACAGATTTTGAACAATGGAATCACCATGGTGAATGTGCAGTCTCGAAGGTGTCCAACTTCAGTCACCATCTAAAGCTGGAGCTATGCAATGTCGTTCTTCCCAGGGATCTTTTCAATCTGCTCAAATCTTTCCTCGGCAGTGGGGCCAATTATGTTATCACTCCAAGAGTCACTCCCAGACTGCAAATGAGAGTAATCTTGGTAACATGGAAATGTAAATGGATTAAAACAGTTTGAATAGGTGGATCAACAAGATAATAGTAAAAATAAGGGCATCAGACTACTACAAATACATTCCATTGGGCATGGAATCATAACATCCTACAGATCAAAGGTAATAAAGTTGCCTACCAGAAATAAGGCTTATGCAAATATGGATAGAAGAATAGAAGGTAAACAAAGAGAATAATATCCACATAACATAGATCCTTTCTGTAATATAGATTAAAGGGTGCTTGAACAATAATATGTGATTAACAAGAAATTACCACAAATCCTTTGCAGCTCATGAATTCATTAACCAAAGGTAGATTTTGATATTCAAAATCTTCAAATATTACTCAATAAAGATGACAAGATAAAATGATAACAAATAACACAAAATTTGATAAGAAACTCTCATGAATATATAATGGTAGAAATGTTAATTACAACAAGCCCTCATGCTTACAATTGAGCAAATAAATTGTTCCTCTAGCTCTCTCCTCTCTTGGATCATGAATCCAACCTCATTCTCCAAGAGATATCCTTCCTGAAATAGAAAATAGAATCTAAATAACCTTAGGAGGTCTAATCCCATATCCTCCATTGGATTCTAAGCCTTGGATATAGGTGGCAACAATCAAAGAGACAAAAATCCAACAAACTGCTAATTTTCAGGAATTTGTTAGAAGTCATTAATAAATTGTTTCCACCTCATTGCATGAGGCATTTGATGGAGATAAATATTAGGTTCAGATGTCCCTTGACATCTAACTTATCCTTTAGAAGCCATTCGAATCCTCCTTGACAGGTGGAAACCTCCCAACAAGGTGAATATTAAAACCGTGACCGCTACAGGAAATTAGGTAGTGTTGCTATAAAACAATTGGTGGTGCCACTTCTATGTCTAATAACTCTCAAACAATAACACATTTTGAAAACCTAAGAGAGGTTTTTGTTATTTGGAATGTTATGAACAAAAATCTCCTCCAGGTTTCAAAAATACCTTCTCAATTTTTCACAATCCAAGTTTTAAGTTAGTCACTCAAAACTAGCAGAAACGTCCAAAAATAATTATGCATAGTTCGGTTTCTGCCAGAATTTCGGTAGCGCTCACCTATGTGTTTGCGTGCAATTGGGTAGTGCAAATACATGATTGATTTTTATGCTTGGAACCTTGTGAGAGTGTTTTCAATGCTTGTTCTTGGAGATTGGGCATAACCCAATATAATTTCAATTTTCCCCAAAATAAATAAAATATCCCATAACAATTGTATTCATTTGACAAAATGAATAATGAAGGATTTATGCAAAGTTGAGGCATAAAACAATCTTGTGATAACATAGGATCCATGGGGGATAGAGTCCTCCCTGTGAGCCTCTAAGAACTCTTGTAGTTTTAGTGTCTTATCCTAAGTCTGATACCCTCCTTTTTACTCTTATCTTGTTGATCCACCTATTCAAACTATTTTAATCCATTTACATTTCTATGTTACCGAGTTTACTCTCATTTACAGTCTAGGAGTGACTCTTGGAGTGATAACAAGTTGTGTTGAAGTTCAAGTTCATTCCGAATCCTTTGAATAATCCTTTCCAAAACTTTGAAGTAAACTTTGGGTCGCTCTTAGAAACAATTGTCTTGGGTATGCCATGCAAGTGTGTTACTTCCCTCGTATAAATATCAACAACATTAATAGCCTTGTGAGTAGTCTTCAATGGAATAAAATGGGCAGCTTTAGTAATATTATCCACCATCACCATGATGGAATCATGTTGCTTGTTTGTTCTAGGTAATCCTGTGATGAAATCCATTGTCACCACCTCCCACTTCCACTCAGGAATGGGTAATGGTTGTAGGAACCCAGCTGGGTGTCTATGCTCAGCTTTGACCCTTTGACACTCCATACATATGGCGATGTATTCTGCAATTTATTTCTTCATGCATGGAAAATAGTAATGGCTCTTGACTACTGAAATTTTTTTCTGATATCCCGGGTGTCCATCATAAGGCACATTATGCATTTCTTTTAAAATCTCACTCCTCAATTCAGGAGAACTGGGTACATAAAATCCATTTTTGTATAAGAGAATTCTATCAATTCCCAATTCATAATCTTCATCTTTCTGTTGCATTTTACCTTGCTTCAATTTTGTTACCAATTCCATGTACTGCAAATCAAATTTTGCAGTCTTATAAATTCTTCCTTTAAGATCTACTCGATACATGCTAATGGTTGTAACATGCAGTTCATGCACTCTCCTGTTGAGTGCATCAACGACCTTGTTCTCCTTTCCTTTGATGTGCTTGATATCAAAGTCATAGTCACAGAGGAATTCCAACCATCTACTCTGCCTAACATTCAAAGTAGGCTAATCAAACAAGTACTTCAGACCATTATGGTCTGTCCTCAACTCAAACCTCTTTCCCATGAGGTAATGCCTCCACTTCTTCAAAGCGTGCACTATGGATTCCAACTCCAAATCATGAGTGGCATAGAGCCTTTCATGCTCTTTCAATTTTCTAGACTTGAAACATATCACAAATCCTTTCTAACTTAGGACTCCTCGTAGTCCTTCTTTGCACACATCTGTGCAAACCATGAAATATTCATTCGGATCAGCAATCTTCAGAATTGGAGCACTGGTTAATAATTGCTTCAATTGCTGGAAGCTCTTTTCACATTCTTCTGTCCATTGAAATTTTACCCCGTTTTTTGTAAGGAAGTAATTGGGTGAGATATTTTCGAAAACCCTACAATGAACCTTCTATAGTAGCCAGCTAGACCCACGAAGGATCTGACTTCTATCACATTCTTAGGTGTTGTCCACCCTTTAATGGCCTCAATATTTTCAGGGTCCACTGCTATCCCTTCTTCAAATATGATATGTCGCAAATAGTGAATTATGTTTTGATGAAATGATCACTTTCTCAATTTGGCATAGAGATGATGCTCTCTTAGCACTTGAAACACCATCCTCAAATGATGCTCATGTTCTTCTTCCAACTTGGAATATACAAGGATGTCATCTAAAAAGACGATGACAAACTTGTCTAAATATTCTCGGAAAACACCATTCATTAGCACATGAAAACAATTGGTGCATTTGATAACCCAAATGGCACCACTATGAACTCATAATGACCATACCTTGTCCTGAAGGAAATCTTGATGATGTCTTCCTCTTTAATCCTTACCTGATGGTATCCTGACCTGAGATCTATCTTTGAAAACATCCTTACATCCTTTAACTGATCGAAGAGATCATCAATCCTTGGTAGAGGATACTTGTTCTTTATAGTAACTTTGTTCAACTATCTAAAATCGATGCACAATATCGATGTCCCATATTTCTTCTTCACGAACAATATTGGGGCACCCCAAGGTGACACACTTGGGCATATGTACCCCTTCTTTAAAATTTCTTCAAGTTGCATTTATGGTTCCTTCAGTTCTGGTGTACTCATTCTGTAAGGAGTCTTTGATACTGGAGCTACCCCGGGCATTAAATTTATAGAGAAATCAATATCTCTCTTTGGGGGTAGTCCTGGTACCTCCTTGAACACATATTCAAAATATTTCAAGACTACATGATCTCCAAATTTGGCACCCTATATTTAGATTCTTCCCCCATATGGGCTGCAAATATTTGAAATCCCTTCATGTAACACTTTTGTAGCTGCATTGTTGAGATTTCTATGACAGTCACTGCCCTTGAAATTCTTTGGATTTCCCTCAAATTTTCTTCCTCATCCAAGCAAGTGAATTCCTTGTTATGACAGTCTAATATGACATGGTGTTGGTCCAACCAATCCATACCAATTAAGCAATCATATGCTCCCAAAGGAAATATGTTCAAATATGCCTTGGTATTCAATCCATTCATGCCCAGTGGACATGATTTAACCAACTCAACAACCTTTCTCTTGGTTTAGTACTTCTTTTCAAAATGTTTCTTGAATTCCTTCAATGTGACATCCTTCTCTCTAATGTGTTTCACTTGCACCAGTTGATCCCACCATATGGATGTCTTTCCTTTCAGCTAATAGATTGCAATTCTTCCTTCTACATGAGAATAATAATTATGCAATTGCAAATATTTTCTCATGCCAATTAGCCATGTCTCAGCCTCTTCATCCTTCTGGTGATCTCCATCAAAAGTAGGAGGTTTGATCTTATTCATTTCTCCTTTCAACTCATCCACCCCGTACCTCCTATGTTTCCTGACAGGGGATGGACTTGAGCTGTTGTGTTCTCTCCTTTTGGAATGCATTTGGGAGTGTTGGTGACGTCTATTACCACTTCTTTCTCTTCTTTCGTCATCAAGGAACCTGTGGCTCCCTGATTTGCTAGATTCACTTTCCTTATCCAACATCTTTTCAATTCTTTCCAGGATTCACATTAACTTCACATTGAAGTCTTCATGTTGCTCCTTGGCTCTCTTAAGCCTTTCATTATCTTCCTGGTGAATTTCGACATCCTTTTGAAGAATTTTAATGTTTTTCATCATGCTCACATATTTATCTACTTCTTCACCATGCCCATTGGAGTTCTTTCCTTCAACTCCCAAATGGACATCCATTCCTCTAACTTCATCCTCTATACTGTAAGTGTCATGTGCCTCCTGCGTTTCTCTATGCTATGTAACAATCATGTTCGATTCTGACAATTGTTAACTCTGCAAAATGTGCAGTCAACCAAATTTTGTCAGGCTATTAGACTTAATAATTTTCCAGAATCGATTAAGCAGTCTGATTCAACAAAAGAATATTAGACTCCATTTTATGTGGGTATTTAGTCGATCAAGAATCCCCACGGCTCTTATCTTTGAGCCCTATTCTATTCCACAATTCACTTTCGGGCGCTAGCCCCTTTTCCTTCAGCCCTTAATTCACATGTGACCACCGCTGTGACCAAGTGATAATAGTTGGGTGCTTATCTAGAGCCTTGAATCTTTAGGGCTCCGGAGCTTCTAAGTTTTCCCTTTCTACACATCACAAACATCAAAAAACCTTGAACTGGCGAATTCATGAAGGATGGTGGATCTACGGTCCACATTCTCTATTAAGATCTATGGTGGATAAGAGTTCCAGGACTCCGGGCTTCGGCCATTTCCAAAGCACATCAAAACAAATCTTTCGGAGTGTCGAATTGATGAACTCGCGAAGTGGGTTGGATCAACGGTCCATGACTTCTCAGCATCATATGACTAATATTTACTACGAAACTCCGGGCTTCGGGAGTTTCAGAGTGTCCATACTCTCAATCCTTCTAGAGTGCCAAGTCTCTATACTCTCAATCCTTCCAGAGTGCCAATTCTCTGTACTTTTTCATTTGTTTCCAAGTTTCATTCCCCGATCAACGGTCGAGATTAACTCTAGCCCTCCGAGCTTCGGGGCTTCAGGGCTCTGGAACTTCGGAGCTTTTGGTTTCCGGGACTTCAGAGGATTTCACATCTGCACACCCCAAAACTTTCGAACTGCTAATCTCTGAATACTTCCACATCACCCCTAGTGACGTCTTCACGTCACGTCACTTCTGTGCTACGAGACTTCGAGGGTTTCTTCCTCCCACTCCATCATGAACCAATTCTTCCAGAGTGCCAAGTCCCCAAACCTTGGGATCTAACACCACACATCCCTCGTGACCAACTGTTGAGATTAACTCTGGCCTTCATGCGTTCTCTACTCAATGCTAATTGTAACACCTTTCCTCTGGAGTACCAAGTCTCTGGACATCACAATCTGGTGCCACGCGTCTATTAGGGTCAAGTTATTGTGGACCCAGTCTAGTTAAATTCTTCGCCAAGTTTTTGACTACTTTATGTATCCATCAGGGGCCCCACTACCCATCCTCGAGAGGAGTGCCACGTGGAGGAATACTATAAGAGGACATGTGGCCCAGTACGATGGGTGACACATGTCACAATCTAACTGTAATTTCTATCTTTGAAAGGTTCTTAACTCACTGACATGTGGCACACATCCCATGTGTCCACTTCATCCCTGGTGATGTCAACAGGATAAATCACTTCAAGACTTCGGGCTTCGGAAGATTTTACACTTACACACTCCAACTCTCCCGAATGTCGAACTCATGAACAAGATGATATTCTGACACACGTATCCTTTTATGAACAGTCCAAATGAACTCCGGACTTTGAAACTTCGGGAGTTTTCACTCTATCACACCTTGTTTCTCCCGAACGTCGAATTCTCAAACAAGCCAATATGTCGACATGTGTCCCTTTTGATGAATAGTCCAGATTAACTCCAGACTTCAAGACTTCGAGAGTTTTCACTCTATCACACCTTATTTCTCCTAAACGTCGAATTCCTGAACAAGCCAATCTGTCAACACGTGTCCCTTTTGATGAACGATCTGGATTAACTCTGGACTTCGAGACTTCAAGAGTTTTCACTCTATCACACCTTGTTTCTCCCAAACATCGAATTCCCGAACAAGCTAATCTACCAGCATGTGTCCCTCTTGATGAATGGTCTGGATTAACTCTAAACTTTGGGACTTTGGGAGTTTTCACTCTAGCACACTTCAAATCTCTCGAAGTGTCGAACTTTCGAACTATTATGAGATCTACGACTCACAATCACTTGCATGCAGATATGACTATTGGGATCTGTTCATCACCGTTGTGCCTTACTTCTTTCTCTTGACTCGATCTAATGGCTCTGATCTGTTTTCGATCGATCCAAGAGTCAAGAAGTTCTCTCAGATCTATGGTGTAGATCCACTTTAGGACTTCGGAACTTCGGGCTTCGGCCCCTTTTTTTTCTCTATAACACATAAACTTCGCCAAAGTCGCGAAGTCCAAAGGACTTAGAGGTTAACTCTCATGCACCTTTTTCCAAATCTGATGATTGTGAAGGGTCTAACTTCGCGCGATTAGATCCTACAATTGTTGTGGCCTCTTTTTCTGTTTCCATTCCATAATCTGTTATACCTCTTTAGCTTCTGAACACATTCCAAGTGATCACACGGTGCCTTCCTGACACTCAGGAACGCTCTGAACTTCAAATTTTGTCCCTTTCGACAACAATTCACTCTGAAACCTTTGTTTCAATAACCACTAACATGGCCCATCCAGGCTCAGTGTCGAAACCATGGGCTCTGATACCAATTTGTGATGTCCCCAGCCACCACCAACATGTCGATAAACTCTACCTAACGATTGTATCTTTGCTTCTCTTTTCTGATACCAATTTGTGACATCCCTGACAAACCCATGTCAGGCCATGCTACTCCAGAAAACTAACATGCTCAAGTATACACACACACACACACACATATATATATATATCTAATGTAATTTTAACCAAACATAAACATTTTGTTCATACACATATTCTTGCGAAAGCGACAACAACACATACAAATTTAACAGATGACTTACGTTCTGCTATCACATAGCATAAAGCACAAATAATAGTAAAATCATACATGCAGTAATCAAAGACAAAACCCATAAATATAACCTATATAAATACACAACATATAACTAAACTTAGAAATGATACTTATCTTTTAATTGAAGTACACCAATTGTGTGAAAACCTTCCACGAACCTCCCAGCCTTAGACCACGCTGCTCATCACTCTCAGTAGTGGGTCACCCCCGAGCTGGGACTAAGCTTCATCGGGCAAGGGATTCCTAGGCTAGGCAGGGACAACAGGAAGTTGCACAGTACAACAGGAAGGATTTCCTCCAAGGAGCCACTTACGCCCACATCTCATAGACTCTCATTCCCCACATTCCTGTCCCACCCCAAGAGTGTACACCTTCACTGTCACACAGTCCATCGACTTCTACACCTCCCTTTCTAGGGCTTCAACAGCAGGCTGGATCAAGAATTCTCAGATCTCTATAGATGTTATTAGATTTCCTCTAGGAGAGCTCACTTCCTCAGCACAATCTCTCACCTGGAGAGATTTTCTCGTAGGCTTGACAACCTGCTTCTTCACTTTTTCTCCTCAACGCAAAGGCATGATGATGGAAGTAACAGAAAATGGACGTGGGGAATGGTACTGACAAGACAATACACAGGCAACCCGTAGGTACAGGTACAACAACCGTATCAATTCGGGCTTTTCACAAAGGTTCGGGGTGTTTCAGGAATTCCACAATGGCATTCCATGGTTACTGTGTGCTTGTTGGGTACGTTGGTCAATTGGGGCAACGGATGGTGAGCCTGGTCCAAATGGTGAGAATCCTCAGAATGGTGATAATGGTGAGAATGTCCAAACGGTCAGAATGGTGAGAATTCCCCCCCATAAATCTGTATCTGTTTTGGATGACACTTGGCTCTCCAAGAGCACGTTTCCCCCAACTTGGAACTCGTTCCTCCCCCTAAAGGAACTTAGGATAGATTAATATCCTCTTTACAGCGTTTAGAATAATAATATATTATTCGATTAGGATCTTAATCTTATCCCCTTTTCCTCAATATCTTAGCCTCCTCCCTTGCCCAACCTAGTGGAGGTTATGTTGGAAGATTGGTTGTTGTCATTGATGTCAACCCTAGTCATGGGTTTTGGACCAGAAGATTGATGAAGTTATTTGGACATGAAGGAAAATGAAAATGAAGATACAAAACCC